>PVKS010020960.1:0-35969 GCA_004027875.1 Aplodontia rufa | reverse complement strand
GGGGGGGGGGGGGGGGGGGGGGGGGATACCATCTCGTTTAGGTGCTGAAAGAGCCTAATTTAAAAAATAAATGTCAAAGAAATAGAGACTTTTGAGCAAGAATGGGCTTTGGAGAGTGGAGGATTTTGTAGGTGGAATCAGGTTTGCTCTTGTGGTATTGTGATGTAAATTTCAAAACTGCTTTAAGCAAGTTCACTCAGTTACTCTCCAGGTAAAGGAGAGTGAAAGGTATAGAAAGAAGCCCTAGTCCTGCTCCAAGAGGGACTTCTAGATGCTAGGCTGGTCCTGAGCTGGTTGGTGACCAGGACTCTAACTTGGGTCTGAGTTCCTGAAGATGGATGGTCAGTGCCCTTCAGATGAAAGATCAGCTCCGACTAGAGGCTGGAGGCAAAGCAATTGGATTTTTAAGGTTGGGGGAGTTTGAGAGTAGTTTTACAATCTCCTCCCACGGCCCATGTGGCCTCCATGGGACCCTGGAAGCCTGTGATGGCTGGTGTAGGCTGCAAGCCTGGGGCAGCTCCTGAAGATGAAGCTGGGCTGCAGAAATTCCTGGCAGCATTTCCCAGGGCAGGGGTGGGGATGCCCTCCCACCTACCCGGGTCCCCTGGACTTCTAACTCAGAGGGCATTGGGCTGGCAACTGGGCTTGCAGGTTTCCCTCTGAGGACCTCATCATGCCACTACCTGATCTGAACGCTGTGGGGAACCAGGTCTGCTTGGCAGAAGCCCATCGGCTGGCTACATTTGGAAACTGTCCCCTCTATGAACATTTGTGGAGGTAGCAGTGGTTTTGCCAGGTGATTATTAAGGAACGCCCAAGTGTGCCAGTTGGCCCCCTTAGCACTTTCCAGTGTCTTCTTCTCTGGGTGGGCTGGGCCTTCATGGCATGGCCTGGCCAGGATGGCAGCTAAGTAGCTATGAAGAATGTGTTGGAAGAGTCATCTGTGAGTGGTTGGCAGAAATATTTTTAAAAAGTGACTGTGTTGACAAAGATTTCCCATTTTGGGCATAGTGTTTGACATTGAAGGGCAGCTGGTTTTGACTGATCACCTGTGTAATTTTGTGAAATGTTGTAGGTGAGGAAAATCACAGATCTACCTAGCAGGGTTGGATCTGGTGAGTGTATTACATACCACCTTTATTGTCTCAGGGTTTAAGCCTCCTAAGATAATGGATTTGCCCCACTGACTTCCAGTGATCCCTGTGACTGGCATGGTATACACAGCAGTGCAGGTGCTCTTGTTTAATGGGTCTACCAAGCTATACACAAAGGGCAATCTCAGGCACTTGGTCTACAGAAGATGGGGACCAGGGGCCACACACCTCTGCATTGTGGGACGCACATGGCAGCACAACTGCTTTTTCCTAATGACCATGGGTTTATGTAAGGAAGACATGATTCCAGAGGTCCGTATCAGATCTGTTCATTTAAATTCCACTTTGAGAAACAAGTTGCAAGAGATCCCTAGTTGGCATTCCCAAGAGGCTTCTTGCTTGTGGGCCATTTAACATTTGGGTACAGGTTTCTGGGTTCTGTAGGCCCACGTAAAAGGGGCCCCAGTAGCTGAGTATCCTGCAGGGAGGCTGTCCTAGTTGTCTGCTGCTGTGAGCAGGTGGCTCCAGGGCTCCCCTCCCCAGCAGGAATGGAGGTATGGGCAGGATTCCTAGGGTACCGCGTTCTTTCAGATAAGCATTGAAGTGTCGTAGAAATCATGCTTGCCTTTCTCTAACACTATTTCTTTGATTGATTTTCATGTCTTGGCTTTATATACTTGCTGCTAATTTTTGATTCAGTGAGATCTCTGCTTGGGAGAAAAGGGGACATTCCTTCTGACAAGTCACCTGGTGGATGACCTGGCCACATTGGCTGTCTCTCCTTGTTGAAGCTTCTCTCTGTGTGTGTGTGGTGTGTGAATGGATTGGAGGTAGAGGGCAGTGGATTTTCTGTTTGAGATCAGGAAGACTCACTGCCTGGATGGAAGTCTGGTATTAAAATATTGCTGTTTTTGTTCCTTAAATGTGTGAAACTTAATTTTTCATAGGTGCTTGGTTAATTTCTGTGAGGAAAAAAAACCAGTCTTTCCTTATGGCTACAATTTTTTCTTATTCATCTGGATTTACTGAAAAACATTAATTGACACAAATAGACATCAGATTTTCTATGGCATTTTCTATGGTATAAGAACATTAAACTTTTTAAAATTTCATTTGTTGATGGAGTTATATTTTGTAAGCTTTTTGTTATCATTATTTAGAGGGAAAACGATAACATATTCTATTTTAACCATTCTCAAGTGAGATTTAATAAGCATCCCATAAGTATTCTCATCCCTCTATGACTTAAAATTCTAAAACTAGAGGGCATTTTTATGTAAACTTAATAGCTCAGTCCCCCTACCTCTGCCTTTTTTTGAGGCACTGAGGATTGAATCCTGGGGTGCTTTACCACTGAGTCACCTGCTTAGCCCTCTTCATTTTTTATTTTGAGACAGTGTGTTTCTAAGTTACTAAGGCTGGCCTTGAACTTTTGATCCTTCTGCCTCAGCCTCCCAAGTATCTGGGATTTATAGAAGTATACTATGGTGCCTAGCACTCCCCAAATTTTATCTTTCTAAATTTCCTTTGGGATAGGAAGGGTTAATTTGGAGGCGAAATTAGCACTAAGACAATATCAGAGAATAAGGAGTTGAACATACTCGCCTGCTGAAAAATAGTTTCCATAATTAATTACTTAAAAAAATAAAACCTGCTTCAGTTGATGTTAAAACTGCAAGTATGATTGAAGTCATAACCTGCAATACTGAAATAAACAGAGATGAAAATATGTGATTAGCTTTTGCTTGGCTGGTTGTTAAGAAGCATTGCTTTATGGGAGGCACTGCTTATAGCTGAAAAGCAGCAAAGTCCTGTACCTGGGCTTGTTCATAGCTGGGGTTCGGTATAGATGGATCTTATTGCTGGTCAACTTTGGATGCGCTGTAAGTGAATGATAAAAACATACAGGGTAAAGCAGTGAATTCTTACTGCAGAGCGTTCCCACTCCTGTGCTGGGGACTGAACCCAGGACCTCATGCATGTTAGGCAAGCACCCTACCATTGAGCCACATCCCTAACCCTGGATTGCAGAAGTGGAAATGCCTTAACAGGAGTGGAGGATATTTGAAATTGGGTAGGATTTGTGGAGGGGAAAATGGGGTTAGAGGTATGAAGCACATGTAGGAATCCATGGCACTGAAGGTGTAGGAGTTCAGGGTGGCTGGCATGCAGGGAATAAGAGGCCCAAGGCAGGATATGAGGCTGCTGAATGAAACAGGTGGAATGTAAATATATGAAAATATTTCAGACCTGGAGCAATGAAAGCCACATGAAAAACTAAATAAAACTAATTCTTTCTCTCTCACTGTCCCTCTCTCTTAAAAAAAATTTATAGGTACATATGTGTATATAGATAAATATATCTGTATATGTGCATGCCTGAATGTGTTAACTTATAGCAATATATTTGGGTCTTAGGTGCAGAGGGTTGAGTTAATGACATTCTTCACATGTTATCCTTGTTTGTCCTACCAGGACCCCTCTGTCCTATTTATGTATTTACCCACCCATCCATCCACTCCCGTTTATCACTGTCCTCTCCTTCCGTTCCTATACTCCTATAGACAATCTAAGATATTTAATGTGTATGTTTTTATTTGAATGTGTTAGGACACTGTGTTATTTTGTGCTTTTTTTATGTTTAGTGGTTTACCTGAGCAATATTGTATTCTTTATATTTTGTCCCTCAGCACTATGTTATAAAAAGCTCTTAATATTAAAAAAATATTTAAAATCTATCAAGTCACCTGAAAGCAAGGCCCGAACGCTGTTCTTTTTTTTTTTAAAGAGAGAGAGGGACAGTGAGAGAGAATCAATTTTATTTAGTTTTTCATGTGGCTTTTGTTGCGCTGACACTTCCTTATGTGTGTGGTGCTGGGGTGCCAACCGGCATCCTTGCGCATGCTGGGCAAGCGCCGAACCGTTGAGTTGAGCCACCGCTCCAGCCCCTTCAAACTCGGTTCATTCTGGATGGACTTTCTCTAAACCCTGCCTGCTTTAGTGACAAATGCTTTTTCTGTCTGTATGTTAAGCATCAAACAATGAAACCATTTTTAATTGAACCCAGGGGTGCTCTGCCACTAAGCTACATCCCCTTTTTAATTTTTATTTTGAGATAGTGTCTCGTTAAATTGCTAAGGCCGGCCTTGAACTTGGAATCCTCCTGTGTTAGCCTCCTAAATTACTGGGATTGCAGGCATGCAGCGCTGCAACCTGGCTTAATTGGAAGTACTTTGATAATTGACGTATGCAGTGCTAGTACGTTTTTGCTTGTCCCTTTCACAAGCAGGTTTTCCTTCTTGGGTTAGTGAAGAAGACTATCTCCCCAGAGCTGATTATATGCACTGATGTCACATAGTAGTTTTTCTCTCCAGGGGTGGAATGGTTAGGGTTACCTAATGCCTAAGTTACCTCTCCTAATGGAAACAAGAAGCCTAGTGTGTTGGTGAGAGGAAATGGGTTTCCTCATTTTGTGGTTCTTGTTGGAAACAGTTGGGATTACAGGTGCTTTATAGGACCTTCTGAAGAAGGCTTAGGTGCTTTGCAGGTTAACATTTAAAATTCTTTTTTATAGATTTTATTTTCTGTATGAACATTTGTGTTCTATGGTGGAAATTAGAAAACACCTGCTTAGATCCTTAACTTACTATTCATTTCTTCCTGAAAAATTCAGTAAATTAGTAATCAAAATTAGTTAAATTAGGGGAGAATTTTTTTCTAGTCCACTTTCTTTCTCTAAATATTGGAATTGTTTTGGATTTACCATGGCATCGTGGTTGGTCACACGGTAATAGCTCCTGTTAAATGCCTGAAAAGTAAACTCATGGAGGACTTAGGTTGTGTCGACAGTGTGACTTGCTTTTGCTGGGCCCGGGGCAGAAAATTACTGCTTCACTCTTTTTGTTTGTTTAGTTTTTTTGTTTTTGTTTTTGCAGTGTTGGGGATTGAATCTGGGGCTTCATACATGTTAGGCAGGTGCTCTACCACTGAGCTATGCCCCTAGCCCTGCTTCACTCTTTTTTTTAAAAATGTTTATTTTTTAAAGAGAGAGAGAGAGAGAGGGAATCAATATTAGTTTTCCATGTGGTTTTCATTGCTCTGACACTTGTACGTGGTGCTGGGATTTGAACCCGAGTCCTCACGAATGCCAGACAAGTGCTGTAACCGCTGAGCCACTGCTCCAGCACCCCCTGCTTCACTTTTTATTTGAATATTCTACAAGAGCCTTCCTTTAGAGGACTTGGGAGCCAAGATCTCATGGATTTGTCTTTATTTTATCATCTTCTTTCTCACTCGTAAGATAAGTGAGCCAAAGGAGATGGGAACCTATCAGGTACTTTTTAATGTGCCAGGTGCCTCAGATGCTTTCTCTCTCTTTTAACGCTCCTTCTGAGTGAGACACAGAAGATATGGACTGGGATGAAGAGCATATGTCTAATTAAGAGGCAGGGTTTTGATTTGATTGAGGTTTTCGGTACTGAGTCAGTATTGTTACCATTAGAACACATAGATTGATTATGTGGTATTAGTACATTTCTTTGAAATCTTTAGAGAGCAGAAATAATGTTTTCCTAGAGAAATTGGACTAATTTTGATTACTTACTTCAGGATCAAATATCCTTTCACTAAAGCAGGTGGGTAAACAGTGACCAAGTATGTCAGGTCATTAATACAAATTTTCTTGTCGGCATTATACCTAGAAATAACGTATTGTGCTACTAAGAGTATGGCAGGTAGATAATAGGTGGAAAATATGGTTTATTATTATGAAAATTATTAGAATTATTATTAAAAAGTGAAAATTCTGTTGTTGAGGTACCTAATGTACTTATAACATGGTTCTTTTAAAATGTCAAATACAAGATTGCAATAACATTTTCCTGATGGTGTGATTTAAATCCAAACATAGCTAGTGCTTAAGTTGAATGTTCCAATTGCCTTCATTTAATTTTTATGAAATCATTAAACAAATATTCCTTAATAGGCAAGTGCTCTTTTCCCCCCCAGAATTTTATAGTCCAAAACACTCTTTTCTACATGAATAAAAAAAGAGTTAAAAAATCATCAATCTCTGACAAGAGTTTGAGAAAGAGTTGCGGTTAGGTATTATTATTGCCTCATTTATAAACCAGGATCCCAAGTGACTCCATAAGGTCACAAGACAAGCCCGTGCTGAAGCCGGGACTGGAACCGACGTCTCCTGCCTCCCAGTCCCAGGCCAGGGCTGTTACCCCTCCCAGGGAGTTGACCAGTCATCACAGTTATTAATATCCCACTTGCCACATGCTACAAACCATGAACATAAATATTCTGTTGGCATTTTATCTTCATGCTCCCTGTGTGCCAGGCTCCCTTCCCCTCTCCGTTCACAGCCCCTTCTAATAACTCACATTCCTGTTTGACCACATTGGCCTTCACGTGAAAGTCACACGTCACCCCAGCAAGGAACATTTCAGCATGAAGAGTTCGCATACTTTCATTTTGATCTCAAGGCTTTTTTTTTTTTTGGACTTCCTTATTGTGTGTGCGCGCGTGTGTGTGCGTGCGTGCGTGCGTGCGCACATAAAATAGGGAAAATGGTAAGAGTAGTAAGAAAATACATTGTATCACATTAATATCTAATGGCTTTGTACATATGTTTGAATAACAGTAAAACTCTATTGCTCTTTAGTTTGTGATATACCTGCTCCTCCGATTTATCATAGAACTCTGGTTTACTTAATAAGTGACTCAATATCACTATTTAGAAGTCAGAATACTAGGTAAAGAATGTAAGTGTAGGCAGAAGTTATTTGCTTTTCATATGGCCTTATCTCTGATACACTTTTCTTTGCAAATTGCAGATTTTTTTTTGCAGTTTTTTCCTGCCTCTATACAAATATACAAAATTGTCACAAAACATGAAATAATGTTACGGGAAAACATGACCAAATTTAAGAAATCTGGCTTAGAATGCTCTGAAATGTTATTGCTAAATGAATCTTCGAAGAAAATGAATTCCTTTACTGGAACCAAAGTAATTTATTATGCATTTCATGGGTGTCTGCCAAAAGAGTTACTAGCAAAATGAAGATCTAACGGATATGAATTAAATACAATCTGGTAACTCTCTTCATGTTTAGAGCTACCTGTTAATTTTCTCTGAATCGCCAATAATTTAGAAAGGCACCTCCAAAGGCAGGTGTTGTCAATAGACAATATGTAGTTCAGCTACTTATCCCACTGGGCTTTATAAAGGCCCAGGACTCAGAATTTTTTAAATGGAGCACCAAAAGGTCATTTTGTTGACCTCAGATTTTAAAACCCATTTGAGCATATAAATAAGACATAGCTATCCTTGTCCTGTTGGGAGTAAACAGAACCGCATATGAGTAACTGCTGGTGTTTCAATGGTGGTTAACCTGGTGACATGCCATCTTCTGGTTGTTGGCATGGCAGGGTTTTATCAGAGCTGGGGCACACACTTCAGAATCTTACTTTTGTTTTATTAAACACAAAGACTTTACATTTAAAATTCTCATTAAATTTAGTGGCTTGCTTTGTAGGGGAGGCCTGACTATGGTCTGAAGTTTGTTCTAGGGAAAAACAGATTCAGGCAGCCAGGCAGGCATTAGCCCTGGTGCTGTCTGTCACTATAGTGAACTGTCAAAATTCTGTGAAGCCTCTGTTTTCCTTCTACTAAAGAGGGGGAAGTAATTCCTGCCATCTGGCCCTTAGGAATACTGTGTAGCATAAGCAAGAGATGCCTGCAGACCTTTTTGAAGTGCAAGAAGAACAGTGCTACTTAAATATCATCTTGGGAGTTAATGGTGATGCCCTTTATTTGCATGATTTTTTTTCCCCATCCCAAGACATTAGAAATAAATCCTTACTTTCCTAAAGGGAAAATTTGGAGATGTAGCATTACTGTGTAAGAAGTAAGAATATTTTAAAGATTTTATTTCTCTGGTGGTGGCAGTTCTTCATTCCTTCTGATTCTTAGTATTTTCCCAATGCTCTCTATGGAGAAAGTGCATTGGAAATACAACTTTCACCATGGTATATTTTCTGTCATTGGGTTGGAAAGATTAAAGTACTCTTCCAACGTCGAGACCATAATTTACCCACCCAGTTGCCTTGAGACTCTTTACCACTTCATTTGAAGACTAAAATAGAATCTTCCATTCTGGTTCATTTCAGAAGATAAGCTTTTTCTTCAGTGTGCCCATTGACTTCCAGTTGTGGGACAAATCCTCCTCCCCCTGGTGATCTATATTTGCACATCAGCATTTTGCTGATAATCGCAGGGTCCGTGTGAACTTGGAGTGATGCCTTCGCCACTGTGTGCTCACTGAGTGTGCACAAATGCACGAAACAATCTGTTCCTTTGCCCAGAACAGATTGTGGGTAAAGCATTGTGCCCTCCTCCTACAAAAGGGGCAGCATCCTGTGGTGTGGCTACAACCTGGTGCAGGGCAGAGGGGCCGCCAGTGAAATCCCCAGTAAGGACTCTGTGAATTACAAAAGCATAATGAAGCTGTTCTGCTAAACGCTGAGTGAGGTCATCAGCTAATTGTGACAGGTTTCATCTGAGAGAGAAGGTGCTCACGTTCCGTTCCCTTGCTTTACGGAACTGTAATGGGAGAATTCGAGGATTTCGTTGTGATTGATAGTTTCCACACATCCTGGTGGAGAAAGAATCCATTTTCTTGTATCTTTCCGGTGTCTACTTCTAAACTATTATCAAGTCACTTGTGTGTCTGGACTGTTTTACCTCCATTCGAACTGAACTGAGCCCCATTTTTGTAGTGGAAGTGAACATTTCCATGAAGGTGTTGCCTTTTGTTGGAATTCACATGTAGTTTCTGTTTTGAGGAAGGCAGCTATAAAGTGCCGCAAGAGTCTAACCTAGAGATCACAAAAGCAGAGGAGCTTTGTTTGGCCCTGAGTGACTGGCTTCCCCTCCCCCAAGAAAGAGCGGTGCTGGGGATGTAGCTCAGTGGAAGGGTGCTTGGCCTACTGTGCATAAGGCCCTGGGTTCAGTCCCCAGCACCAGGAAGAGAAAAAGCTTATAGCCGCAAACTCACTTGGACATGTGCAAGAAGTGCTGATTGGAGGCTGTAGCAGCGGACAGCCTACTTGGAGCTCTGGGAACAGCGTGATTTCCACCAAGGTCTCAGCTCTGGGAATGACCACACACGAGCCAGAGAACCTACATTATTCTTCTGAAAAAGCCACACCCTTTGCGGGTTCCCTTTTCTCTGATCTGTTTTCTTTCCAGTGCTGTGTGGATTCCCATAGAATTTATCTCTCATCTTCCTTTGAGGGAGATGTGAAGTCAAGGAAAAGAAGGAAGAGTAATTTTGTTGGGGTACCTGCTAGGAGCCAGAAACTTTTGCTAGATATTTCTGAATGTGTGTATCAAATCAGAAGTCTGACTTTTCAGAGAACTGATCAAAATTAGTGAAGGTTTCTTCTCATGGGAGAAAAATCTGGGTGATTTAAAGATAACTGGCCGCTTCCCAGGCTAGTGGGTATTTTCCTCAATCTACCAGCAGCCCAAGTTCTCGCTGGAGTCATTTCTTCCTTTCCAGGGGAGTTTTCCAGCCCGGTGGCGCTGCCTGTCTCCCACCTACCCTGGCCTGCACGCAGTGCTAAGCCCTGGCTGGGTCTGGTGCTGATAACACATTCTTTCAACAGGAAGTGCCTCCATTTTCAGTTGTCTGTGGGAGGGTGGAGGGCAGATAAGCTGTGAATGGAAACACAGAACAGATTTCTGCTCCACCCTCATATTGCACTTTGATCGGGGAGAGAGCAAAGGACCTCTGCCTGGCCTGAGCTGCCTGCCTCCCCACAGAAGGAAGGATGGTTAAGCTGCTGGGCATTCCGAAGAGCTCTTCTCTACTTTTGTTTAGAAACATTTGTTTAGGTTGGATTAGGTTTGTGAAGTGTCTGCTTTTGCTATGCTGAGATGTCTGCCATCTGAAGTCCTTTGAAGGTTTAATTAGATGTGGGAAAACACTAACCAACTGAAATTCATGTGCTTTTTTTTTTATAAGAGAGAATCAATTTTATTTAGTTCTTCATCTGGTTTTGGTTGCTCTGACACTTAGTTGTGTACGTGGTGCTGAGGTTCGAACCCACGTCCTTGTGCGTGCCAGGCAAGCACCTTAACCGCTGAACCACCCCTCCAGCCTGATTCATGTTTTTTTTTTTTTTAATTTAATTTTTATTTTTAAAGTGTGCGTGTGTGGGGGGAGGGTGGGAGGCAGGGCTGGAGCCGTGGCTCAGCGGTTACAGTGCTTGCCTGGCATGCACGAGGATGTAGGTTCTAACCCCAGCACCACTTACACAACTAAGTGTCAGAGCAACAAAAGTCACATGAAAAGCTAAAAAAAATTTTCTCTCTCAGTCTCACTGTACCTCCCTTTAAAAAAAATAAAGTGTGTGTGTGAGTGTGTATGTGCTGGCTCCAGGGTATGACATGCCAGGTTTCTTCAGTGGAGTTGCTGGACGCTTTCTGCAGTTAGATAGACCAGTTTTGACATCCCAAGTTACTCTGATGCACGGATGTAGTGTTTTCCATATTTTGACTGGTATGGTGGTATGTGTTTCATATGTGCATGCCTGGCCAATTCCCAGCCTATGCCAGGAGGCATGGAGATGATTTCAGGGCTGCCTGGGGTTACTTCTAGCACCCCTTCCTTCTGTTAGTGCCTTCACTCTGATTCTTCCCAAATATTTCAAATGACTTTATGATGCTGCCCAGACCGGCTTGACCCTAAAGCACTTGTGTTTATTTACAGTACTAACATTGTTCTAATACCTGAACTTAGATTGTGTTATCCAGGTATAGTGGTATACACATATAATCTCAGCAATTTGGGAGACTGAGGCAGGAGGATTACAAGTTCGAGGTGAGCCTTAGCAATTTTGTAAAGCCCCAAGCAATTTAGGGGAGACCCTGTCTCAAAAAAAAAAAAAATTAAAAAGGACCGGGATATTGCTAAGTGGTTAGTGCCCCTGGGGTATAATCCATATTTTGCCCTTCTCCCCAGAAAATTGTTCTGTGCCATTCAATTAAAGTATTCAAAGAAAAACAAAGATGAGATATACACCGCCAACAGCCTAGTCCTCTCTGTTATTCTGTCTCCCACTGCTCATGGATTCCTTGGTTATACTCAGAGCCTGCCCATGGGACGTATCCTGCTGTTTTTCACTTAACATTCTAAAACTGGAATTTTTTCCTATCTTGTTACATGATCTTATTATTTTTAATAATTGCATAATAGCTCATTGAGTGAAGGTACTCTGCTTTTCCAAATCATTCCCATATTATTAGAAATTAGATTGTGCCTGATTTCCACTCTTAGAAGTAACCCTGCTGTAAGATGGCTTCCTTTGCGGAACCTTTCCTTTCTTTTGAATGAGTCCTTTATAATGCAATTCCAGAAGTGAAAGTACAGGATTAAACAGTGTTTAAACGTCTCGATGGCTCTGGCCACTACCCTTAACTGCCTCTGTGAGGTTCGTACCAGACTCTATAGCCCCACCAGGCATGGACAAGGGGACCAGTGTAACCATCTTACATTTGCCATCTGTAGTATTTCATGTTTAAATACATTTATGTCCTCATTTTAAGGTTATCGAGCCATGGGCACAAGTTCTGTTTTTTGTTTTTTGTTTTTTTCAGTGCTAGGTAACCAATCCAGGGCCTTGAACATGAGCTACAGAACCAGACATCACTCACAGAATTTGGGGTTTGTTGGCCCATTGACTGTATGACTCTAGCTCTGCCATACAGCTTAACATTTAATCTCATGAAAGAACACAGTAGTTATTTTCAACAAATAGCTTTTGGGATGGAGAATAAGGGTAAATAAGGACTTCACATGCAGATACATAAACTAATTCTTGTAACAACCTTGTGATATAGGTGCCTCTTTTATTTCCATGTTATAGGTGAGGAAACTGAGCCTTAGAACATTTGATGCTAGGCCGGGCAGTTTACCCCTCCCACCTTATCACTTTCATGCCCTTGCTGAATCCTACTGTTCCAGCTGGCTTCTCTTCTAGAAGATCAGGCCAGTTACCTACCACCCCACATCCTGCATGCCCTCTTTTAGAACAACCTTTTCCTACCAGTAATGATAGCTTCCTCTACAGGATGTTCAACACAGTAGGGCATCAGGTTGACCATGTTACAAACATGATCTCAGTAATTGTTGCAACCATACTTGCGAGGACCAGCGTGTAGAGTACAAGACTGAGGGAGATGTCTGCACTCAGTAGGTGACCAATCCAGAGCGTGGCTTTGGAGACCGAGCTCATTTCCACCGAGCAGGCTGACTTGGACCATCACTGGAAAACTTTGCAATTCCTTTTTTGATACTTGCGCTCCTACATCCCTGTCTCAGCAACTCACTTTTCATAGTAGGCTGCTGAGTAGTCTTGCTGTCTAGTGCGTCCTGCTTCCCCACACAGCCAGGAGCTCCTAGGTCTAGTGCAGGGCTGTCATGGGGGGCTTTGCTAACAGTGCTCCTGGTTGCTGGCTGTGGTGGTGAAGATAGCCCTCTGCTGTCTTAGTACTCCTTGGCTGTTCTAGATGGGCTACTTCCAAAATAGCACTTCCTGGGGCAAAAGTCAGATTTAGTCAGAGACTGCAGATGTACCTTTTATGGGGCAGGTAGACTGTTGAAAAGCTGGGGTGTGACATGCATCATTATAAGGGAACTCACATTCTTCTAATTCACAGTTCCTTTTTTTTTTTTTTAACAGTACCAGAGATTGAACCCCCCAGGGCAAGAGCTCTCCCACTAAGCTATATCCCCAGTCCTTTAAAAAAAATTATTATTATTATTTTTTTAAATCTTGAGACAGGGCCTCAGAGTTGCCTATGACCTCAAACTTGCTATCCTCCTGCTTCAGCCGCCCAAGTTGCTGGGATTATAGGCGTGCACCAGGGTGCCTGGCTTGGTAGTTCCTTTCTAAAACAAACAACTCTTTTGTAATTGAATATCATCCCTTGGTTTATTTCTTTGGGGGTTAAATCTGGGCCTGTCTTGGATTTGCTTATAGTGGAGATTCTAGAATTGAGAGCTAACATTAATCACTATGTTTATTAGTATAACCAAATCCTTAGCGTTCAGCTTGTTTGACAGGATTTTGCAGTTATTTCAAAATTTTCACAAGAATATATTTTAAATTTGAGACCTCTCAATGACTTTGTGAAATTTGCTTTTTTTTAATGCGTCCAAAGCTTTCACTCGGTTTTAGTGTTTATCCTTGTGTAATTAAATGAAAATTTGGGTGTGGGTTTCTGTTGTTACATTTTCATAAACCCTGATTTTGCTAGGAAAGGGAAGGGATGGTACCTGTGAAGGAGTTTGGTCTGTCTGGTTGGGAGGAAGTTTAGTGTGGGCACACAGTGAGTCGGATGTCTAGAAGCCTCCCAGCTTCGTGGAGGTGTTGTGAAAGGCATACAGCTAACCAGATCCTTCCTGGAAAAAGGAGTCCTGTAGGACTATATGTTTGTTTCTAGGAATGGAGGCTCAGCCTGAAGTGGATATAACATTAGTATGGCCAGGTTGATCCCTGTTTGCAGGATTTAATCGGATTATGTATGCGAGAATGTAAGAACGTTTGAAAAGTGAAAAAAATGTTCTGTCAAATAACACATTTGCAATAAGGTGTGCAATGGAACCCAGAAAGCTCGAAAGAAATTAGCGGCTTCTGAGCTTTTAGAAGGAAAAACACATGATTAAGAAGTCCATGGTTATGGCTCGATTTTTGAGAAAGTCTTTCAAATGCAACTGCTTCTCCAACTGTGGTCTAAACAGGTTTCCGTTGGTGGTCTGTTCTACTCAATTATATAATGTTTTCTGTTCGGCCTCATTTGGGTGGGAGGAATGAACGAAGCAGGAAAGGTGAACGTTTTGCCCCTGGAAAAAATGGCCACTCTCCTGACAGATAGAAGATGTTAACATTTTCTTTACGATGTGGTCTGCTGCGAACATGGCCTGTTCTTGTACGGACTTAAGGTAAATGAGGTAGATATTAAAATCTGTCTACGCACGGATTTAGTTCCATGAAGTCAGTGCACAAAAATTTCATGTATCAGGGGATGTTAAGCTATGAGCTTTCTTTTTAGACTTTGACAATCTGTGTGTGTGTGCGCGCGCGTGTGCACACATGTGCTGTGTTCTGCATTCTGTCTTTCAAAATGGTTAGATTGAGCATCATTGAGGCCCGGGCAGTGTTTACCTGTGTGGTTTGGTTTGTTTCACTGTCAGAGATCTTAGAGTTTGGCACATTTATAAATAGGATTCCTTCAGTCTCCTTTTTCTTTGTCCAGCTCTGCATCTTGCTGAGTGGTTACTGAGTTCTGAAGTGAGCAGGATAATGTTTCTAGAGCTTAAGTTGCCAGAATCAGGTCAATGGCACCCTTGTAGCATTGCGTAGCACGTTGAAAAGCTCCAGCTTGCTGCCGGCAGGGAAGAGCAAGGCAGGCTTTATTTCTTTGTCTTGGGACTGCTCCTGGGAGCAGTCCTTGTCCCAGCTGTATTGATCATCTCATTTCTTTTCTTTCTTCTTTTTTTGAGGTGGGGATTGAATCTAGGGTGCTTAACTACTGAGCCACAGCCCTAGCTCTTTTTACCTTTTATTTTTGAGACATGACCTCCCTACATTGCTGAGGCTGCCCTGGATCCTCCTGCCTCTGCCTCCTGAGTCGCTGGGATAACAGGCATGCGCCACTGCGCATTTGTTTTCCTGTGTGTTGAACCAGCAGGATTGGGCCAGCCGACAAAGTGATACATAACCATTTCTCCTTCTCTCTCTTCCCCTGTGTGCCAGGCGGGCGCTCCAGTGATGTCTGCTGCAGGAGAGGGCACCAACCCTGAGAACAGCGAGCTCAAGTATTCAGGTCAAGACGGGCTCTACATAGGCGTCAGTCTGGCCTCTCCAGCTGAAGTCACATCCTCCGTGCGACAGGATTCCTGGTGTGCTCTGGCCTTGGCCTGAGTTCCTGCTGCCAGGAGGTGGGGAGGGATCCACAGAAGGCCTCGCACCTCTTGTGTCTGATTTTGTCCAGCAGCCCAGACTGGGGCAACGATGCAGACAGAACATTCCTCTGATGCGTGATTTCTGTGCCTTTGTTTTGAAAGAGATGTGTCTCCCCACGAGGTTTACTAAAGAGTAAGAGAAGATGGGGCTCCTCTGGGGAAGGGCCAGTGCAGCGGAAACGTGGCTTGCTCCCTCCAGCCAGTGCCACCTCCAGCCAGCCTGCTGGGTCAGCCCCTGCTCGGCTTGCAGAAACTGGGACTAGGACCAGGGCCTTGCCTGCCAAGGAAGACAGAGAGAGATTCTTTAAAACAAGGTTTTATGTGTATTGCCCCAAATCATGTGCTTCTTCTGATCGATTTTGGTTATTCCAGAATTTCTTCATACCTGTTCCACATGCAAATTTCACAAGCATTCATGGAGAAGATCATTGGAGGCCATTTCATACACATCCTGGAGGCTGAGTTGGTTTCTGGATCTCTTGTCAAAAATATTACTCAGTTTGCAAGACTGCATAGTAACTCTAACATACACTGTGACTGTTTCTCAAAGTTCATCTTGTGTGACTGATCCGAGGTCAGTCGGAATTTGTAAACAGGGTAGCAAACAAGTTATTTTTCTTCCATGTATACAATAATTTTTTTAAAAAGTGCAATTTGCGTTGCAGCAATCAGTGTTAAATCATTTGCATAAGATTTAACAGCATTTTTATAATGAATGTAAACATTTTAACTTAATGGTACTTAAAATAATTTAAAAGAAAAAATGTTAACTTAGACATTCTTATGCTTCTTTTACATCTACATCCCATTTCTATTTTCCCAATTGTTTAAGAAAACTATTTCAAGAACAAATCTTCTCTCAGGAAAATTGCCTTTCTCCATTTGTTAAGAATTTTTATACACCAATACACGCCCTTTCTTTTACTGTGGAATATGTGCTGGAAAAATCGCAACAAAACTTTACTACCTAACGAATAGCATTTGTAAATATTCTAGGCATCTGTAAACACTCTGATGGAGTCTGTATAGTGTGACTAACCCACAGGTTGGTTTACATTAATTTTTTAAAATGGGATGTCATATGGAAAACTATTTCACCAGAGTTTTAAAAATAAAAAGGGTATTGTTTTGTCTTCTGTAGAGTGAGTACCTTCCCTTTTACTTCATTTTGATGCTACGTATGGTTATAGATCATATAAAACAGAGTCACATGACGTTTGCAAACTGTCCTAAGACCTTGTCAAAAATCGTCCTTTTGGAGCTGTTATATACCTTGGTTTACTTGAAATTGGCACACAGAGTTAGTTTTCACTTTCCAATTGTTTTGGGGACAATTGTTGTAGGTGAAGAGAACCCGGTATTGAATGATGTTATCTGAGATTATATGCATTTTGTTTAGGATCAATGCTTAAAAACATTTTCCAGGACTTCTTTCCTTGTGAATGAAATTTGCTGTGTGGCCCAAGTACAGAACGGTCTTTCTCCTGGTTCCTCCATGTTGTAGAGAGCTGTGAAGTCTCAAAGCTCATCTAAGCTCGTAGATACTTACATGATCTGAACAGCCTCTGTTTTCTTCATTGTTGGGTGGATGTCAGGAAATCAGGAGTCTGTTCCATAACACGAACTGGTGGTGTTTAACTTGGGTTCCTTGAATGTGAGGCATTTGGGACCCGTTTTCATGCATTTATTATGGCCATTGTATGGGGTTTAGTTTGAAAATTTTAACAGAAGGGAATCTTCATTAGTGGTAAGTGCCTCTCTGCTGGGAAATGGTAAGTGCTGCTGGTTGTCAGACTTGGGGCTGGTGTGCATGTTTGTGTGTGGATCTGGAGATTTCATAGAAGCCCACACGCACCCTGCTATCATGTGGTGTGGGACCAGAACAATGGTTAACAGTGCTGAGTATGGACTCAGACCTTGCCCTTCACATCTCTGCATGGCAGTGAACCCAGACCTGTGACCTTGGACCATTTACCCAACTTTCATTTTCCTAATCTACAAAATAAAACAAATGGCATGAAACTCATAGGGTTACATGAGATAATTCGTATAAAATGTCTAGCGTGGTGCCTGGTACGTAGTAAATATTAAGTGGTAATTTGACTTTGAAAGGTGGTGGCAAGAGCTCTTACAACTTGGGTGCTTTGAAGAGCGTCGTACTCCCTGTGGAGTATCAGAAGTTTATGGTCTCTAAGAGTCTGATGTCCTTTGGGTCATGTGCACTTTTTGAACAAGGCTGAGAAGAGAGAAATGAAGGATTCTCCCAGTCCAGGGGGTTGGCAGAGTTGGATGTATGAGAGATTCCAGTCCGCCTAGGGCTGATAGTTTTATAGAACAGGGGTGCTCTGATGGCAGAAGAAAATTATTACTCTCATGAACTGATTTTTTTTCTTTCAGTTCTTATTACTGTGAATGCTTTCTGGTGGGTTGGGAGTTGTTAAAGTTAATATGCTTTGATAACATTAATATGCTTTGATTGGAAAATGAATATTTCTTATTGTGGCCTCCAAACAATCCTTTTTTTTTTTTAGGGGGATGGTCTCAAATATTGCTTTTTTTTTTTCTTTTCTTGAGAGAGGGACAGTGAGAGAAAGAGAATTTTATTTAGTTTTTTCACATGGCTTTTGTTGCTCCAATACTTCATTGTGTGCGTGGTGCTGGGGTTAGAACTCACGTCCTCATGCATGCCAGGCAAGTGCTGTAACCCTGAGCCACCGCTCAGGCCCCTGCATTTTCCCACCCTAACATGTCATTAAGTTGCCAAAGTCTCCCTCCTTTCTTTTAGAATACAAAAGGGAAAGAATTCTAGTTATTATGAAATAAATGGCAAGAGGCAGAAGAAAGGGAAGGGACTTTTTGTTGCATGTCCTAATACAACAAACTCCCCTAGTCTATTCTTTTACCTGTGGTTGCATGAAGCAAAAGTTCCATAACTTGTTCCAAATACTCAGTCTCCATAACCCTCCCCCTTTTAAATACATCATACTGAAATAAAACCCATGATCTCTCATGGGGAAAGCATTTCAGTAGAGGGTGCTCCTTAGCTTAAAGGATCCTCAGACCCATTACTGTGGGTTACAGAATTTATGTCCTCTGTCACCCTTGGCTGATTTTAGGCCATCTTATATAAGTGAAGGCTCTGTCTGGAGACTTTCTTCAGGGTCACTTCACGTTGCTTCCTGGTGCCTATGGGAGGGTCAGGAAAGCAAAGGGAGCCATTCATTTCCCCCTGCAAATAAATTAACTTCTTGCTCATGGGAAATATTTTGCCGAGGCCTTGGAAATTTGGTGTAATTTCAGATCATAGATAAATAGCCGCTGGAAGGGCAACTCAGCAAGTCTGTAGATTCCAGTTTGGGGCAGTGTGGAGGCTTTGGTGTGGTAAGTTCTATGGGCCTACATTGTCCATGGTTCAGGATCCCTGTGACTCTGAGAAGAAAATATTACGGGGTGAGTGTGAGGGAAGGGGGATGCAGAGAGCAGACTTTTATTCACAGTCAGGCAGATCTGACTAATTACAGTGCATTTTGTTTCTGGATTGAAATAAATCAGTTTGGCAATACTATCTCCTGTTGCTTGGAAGCTCTAATTGGCAGTCAATTAGGAGTTTTATTATTTTATATTTTTGGCACTGGTGATTGAAACCAGGGGCCCTTTATTCCTGAGCTGTATCTCCTGTCCTTTTTTGAGACATGGTCTCACTAAGTTGCTGAGGCTGGTCTTGAACTTTTGATCCTTTTGCCTCAGATTCCCTAGTTGCTGAGATCATAAGAGTGCACCACCAGCACCAGCTGAGTTTATTTTAAACATGCAACAAATCTAGAATAATTTGCTAGACAAAATCTTCTGGAACAGGATCTGTGGGTCAAATCTGGTACCTATGACTGGCTACCTGTGGACTTGCCCTGGACTGTTGTGAAGCTGAATATTCAGCAGCTGGACTCTGAGCAGCCTGCTTTAACTGTGACCTCTGAGTGGGGCAATGAGGTGCAAGAAGGCGACAGATATTGTATGACACAGAAGAGAGAAAATAACGGTGTTTTAGTTGGTTCAACTACAAGATACAGGTAGGCTGAAGGCCTAAGTAAGTCAGACCTGATATAAATCAATTCTCATTGCTGTTCCTATCAGATCCGAAAGGACAGTTGTTAGCATGTAGCAGGTGCATGTCAAACCTCTGAGACTCAATCGGCATGAGCATCGCGTTCCCCCAAGTATCCCACAGCATTTCCCACGTCTTCAGGAGCCAGATGGCAGCTGGTACTATACTGTGCTGAGGGAGTGACTGTTCCATAGTGTTAAGGAGAGATATAGTTGACTTTTTTTTCTTTTTGCACAGGGGAATGAACCCAGGAGCCCTTTACCACTAGGATACATCCACAGTCCTCACTAAGTTGCTGAGGCTGGTCTTGAAGTTTCGATCCTCCTGCACCACCATGCCTGGCATTTTTAAATGTTTATTTACTTTTTGTTTTTTTAAAGAGAAAGGGACAGTGAAAGAGAGAGAGATAGAGAGCAAGAGAATCAACTTAATTTAGTTTTTCACATGGTCCTCGTTGCTCCGACACTTCTTTGTATATGTAGTGCTGGGGTTTGAACCCATGTCCCTGTGCATGCCCAACAAGTTCCGTAACTGCTGAGCCACTGCTCCAGCCCCTTATTTTTATTTTTTATTTTTTTTTTTAAAAGAGAGAAACAATTTTTATTTAGTTTTTCACATGGCCCTGGTTGCTCTGACACTTCTTTGTGTACATGGTGCTGGGGTTCAAACCCATGTCCTCGTGCATGCCAGGCAAACTCCATAACTGCTGAGCCACTGCTCCAGCCTCTTATTTTTATTTTTTAGTGAACTTGTTTTTTTTTTAAAGAGAGAGAGAGGGACAGTGAGAGATACAGAGAAAGAGAGAAAGAGAGAAACAACTTTAGTTTTTCACATGGCTTTAGTTGCTCTAACACTTAGTTGTGAACGTGATGCTGGGGTTTGAACTCGGGTCCTTGTGCTTGCCAGGCAAGCACCGAAACCACTGAGCCATCTCTCCAGCCCCTTTAATGAATATTTTAAAAATGGTTAAACTATGGCAATTAAAGTTGAAATAGTGTTTGCTTACATTTCAGTTATCGGTGGTCACCTCTGTTAGGATAATTATCTAGACGTCCTGCAGCTTTTGGAGAAATTGGTTCCTCTCTCCAGACCCCAGTCTCCACAAATTGGGGAAATCCAACAATGTGGTTCCAAAGGCTCCTTCCATCCATGATGAGGGGGGATTTATGGTGTGGTCTTGGTTCCCCGAGTTTGAGGAGCCCCACGAGTAGGGAAGAATTGGAGTCTCCTGTCTTCTTGCTGCCTCAGCTCCTCAGGGGATGGTCTGTGGAGGCCAGGCCATGGAGGATGAGAGTCCTGGTCATATTCATCAACACAGGGAGTGGTAAGAGGGGCCACTGCCCCCTAACACAGCCTGTTTGGTCTGAGGCTCCTGATATAAAACATACTGCGACACGGACCCAGACCGGAAAGTGGAAAAATCTGGCAGCACCACAGTCCGCAGAACAAGGAAAAAACAGTTTTGCTTTGCTTGGCCTATTGCTTCAATATCTTTTAGTGCATTTTTTATTTCTTGGAAACACCAACTTTTCATTGTTTTCTTTCTGTGTCTTCTCTTTAGCTATTCCAGAGTTTTCCTCTCTGTCTCTCCACAGCTTCCAGGGACTTTACCCATATTTTTGTGAATTCTTGTCCTTTGACACTCCATGACTAAGATAATAATGGTAAATATTTAGATAGCACTTCCTATGTGCCAGTTTCTATACAAGGTATTCCATCCGCTTCCATGGATTTTACCAATTTTTTTTTGTGAAATCTAATCCTTTTTTTTTTTTTTTTAAAGAGAGAGGGACAGTGAGAGAGACAGAGAAAGAGAGAAACAACTTTATTTAGTTTTTCACATGGCCTTAGTTGCTCCAACACTCAGTTGTGTACGTGGTGCTGGGGTTTGAACCCGGGTCCTCGTGCTTGCCAGGCAAGCGCTGAAACTGCTGAGCCAACGCTCCAGCCCGTAAATTCTATTCCTTTAATGCTCCAAGATTGGTCTGAGATAATACTAGCAAATATTTACACAATGCTTCCTATGTGCTGGTTTCTATACAAAGAAATTGCTTCACATATGCCAATTTATCTAATTCTTTTTTTTTTTTGCTGTTGCCTGATGTGATTTATTTTTTTCTTTTAATTTAATTTTTACTGTGCATTATTGTTGCACATAATGATGGGATTGCTGTCACATATTCATGGATGAATACAGTACAGCAATACAATTTGGTCACTGTTCCCCTCCTATCTAATTCTTATATGGAGTAAATAAGGTGGCCTTCGCCCCGTTTTGCAGATATGTCTACTGAGCACAGAGAAGTACAGTAACTTGTCTGCGGTTCTTCCGGATTTGAGCTGGGAGTCTGGCTCCTGCACGCCTGCTCTGAACCACTGTGCCGTGTTGTCTTTCCATCTTTCTTGTAAGGTGATGAAAGGGAAGAGCTCAGAGGAAAGCCAGCACTGCTGGGGATTTGAGGCTGTTCCTTTCTCTCCTACTATCTCAGAAATGCACATTTGTGATTTGTTAACACAGGTATGCCTAGATTGAAGATAATGAGGACATATGTACCTTTCTTTTGATTAGATATGTATTTCACTTTTGTTTCTTTTTTGTTTGTTTTTGAGATAGGGTACTTCTATGTTGCCAAGGCTGGGCTCAAATTCCTGGGCTCAGGCAGTCCTCCTGCCGCTTATGAGTAGCTGGGACTGTAGGTGTGCGTCCCCACACCTGGTTTAGATACTTGCTTAGAACATGCCAAGGTAGTGCCTTCGTTGTTAGCCCGAAAGTGATGAGTTTGGAGGTTTCCTCTGTCTTTGGAGCAATTCCCTTCTCTTTTTCATGTAACTTCAAGTAAGGCTTGTTATGTTCTTATCTGGCTTGGAAAATTAGGGGAGAGCATTTTGCAAAGTACAGAAAGCTGGTGAAATTATTAATAGTGGTTAAAACAGAGACCAGAAAGCACGAGGAATACCTCATTGTGGTATAAAAATTGTGCTGTGTTTAGTTGTGCCAAAGATTTTTTTTTTCTTCAGGAAAACTTGCGTAAGATTTTTGGCAGTGGTGTCTTGGGCTTTATCTTCTTTGGTAAGTGCTCATTAATGCTTACATCATTGCTGCTATTATTACTTTGATAAGTGTGCATTACCAGAGATGCTCTGTGTCAGGGGTTCACCAACTCCTGTGTGCACGAGAATCACACACAGTGCTTATTAAAACTGCACAGTTCCTCAGTCCTTCCCTGAGAATCTGGCTTTGTAGGCCCTGTGTCATGCTGATGAAGCTACGCTTTTTGGTCTTTATTTCAATCAAATGTCCTGGGAAGTACAAAATTCCAAAGTTATAAATGAGAATGCGGTGGAAAATAATTGTTTTTTTCACCCCTATTCTCCAAGCTGCTCAGTTGCTCTCGCAGATGTAACTGCTATTTCTTGCACAGATTATAGGTGTTGACTAGCAGTGCACACAAGCATATGAAAGTATCTATAGTTCGTTTTATTTTTACATGAGCGATAGCATGCTATCAACACCACTCTGCTTTTTGATTTTCTCACTTACTATACCTGTGTTCATTATTTATCAGTGCCCTATGCTGATCTTTTGCTGTTCAAGCAATGCTGCAATTAATGTCCCATATCTGTGTCATTTCACGCATATGCAAATGTAGCTAAAAGCTGAATTTTTAGAAGTGGCATTCATTACTGCATCAATGGTATCTATTTTTCATTTGGATAGCTATTGCTTAGTTGTTCTCGCAGAGATTCTCTCATTCATACTAATACTGCTTGTTTTCTTTCTTTCTTTCTTAAAGAAAGAGGGGACAGTGAGAGAGAGAGACAGAGAGAATCAACTTTATTTAGTTTTTCACATGGCCATCGTTGCTCTGAGACTTCGTTGTGTACGTGGGTTTGAACTCACGTACTTGCGCATGCCAGGCAAGCGCCATAACCGCTGAGCCACCACTGTAGCCCCATGCTTGTTTTCTTTTAATCAAACGAATTTGTTATCAAACAGATCTTTGTCAGTCTTGTATCTCTGAGTTTTGTTTTGCATTTATCTTATTGTGAGTGAGGTTGAACAATTTTCTTGTGATTAAGAGCCATGGGTAGTTTCCTTTTTTTTGTGAACTCTTTGCCCATCTCTATTTATATCCTCTGTGTATATATATTTTTTGGCTTGGATTATTGGTCTTATTGACTTGAGAAGGTCTTTGCCTGTTAAGGAAAGTAGCCTTTTGTTTTAAAGATATATTCCTGATTTTCCATTTGAATTTCTACTTTTTAAAAAATTATCATGCTCTTTTATTTTTTAAAGGTGATTATATTTATCAGTCTTTTATGGCTTCTAAGTTTTATAAAATATTTAAGAAAGGCCATCCCCAAAATTCAGATTTTTTTTTTTTAAGAGAGAGAGAGAGAGAATAAGTTCTTATTTTTCATCTGGTTTTTATTTTTCCTCCACTTATGTATGTATGTGGTGCTGGGGTTTGAACCTGGGTCCTCATGTTTAGCCAGGCAAGCACTCTACCTCTGAGCCACCTCTCCAGGCCTCAGATTATTTTTATTTCTTTTCTTATTTTTTTTTTAACAGAGAGAGGGACAGTGAAAGAGAGAGAAAGAGAGAATCAATTCTATTCATTTTTTTTCCTGTGGCCTTCATTGCTCTGACACTCCGCTGTGAACTTGGTGCTGGGATTCGAACCCATGTCCTCGTGCATGCCAGGCAAGTGCTGCAACCGTTGAGCCATGGCTCCAGCCCTCAGATTACTTTTAAAGATCCATTTTCTTTTATTATTTTTATGGTTTTATTTTTGAGGTTTGGATTTTTTCACATGTGAAATTGTTGTTGTTGTTATAATATGTAGACTATATATTTTTTCAAATGGCAAACTAATTATCCCCACATTATTTCCTGAATAATGCATTTTCCTTCTACTGATTAAAAAATGGGAATTAAGAATATGTAAAATCTCATCGGAATATGTATAGCTTCTTATGTGGATATATATTTAATGCATATATATATATTTTTTTTTTTTTTTTTTCAGGGCTTAGGCCCAAACTCAGAGCCTTGCGTGTGCTAGGCAAGCACTCTGCCACTGATCTAAATCCCCAACCCCTAGTGCAAATATATTTGAGTCTGTTCTGTACCAATGATACATTTATTGAATGCTTTAATACCATATTGCTTTGATTACTATATTTTATAATATATTTTAATATTTAGAGGGTTCATCATTTCTCAATAATCTTATTTAAAAATAGTTGGTTACTATTCTTATTTATTTTTCCATACAAATTTTCTTTTCTTTTTGCAGTGCTAGGGATTGAACCTGGGGCCTGGTGCATGCTAGGCAAGGGCTCTGCCACTGAGCTGCATCCCCGGTCTTCCATATGAACTTTAGAATCACCTTGTTCAGTTTTTTTTAAAAAGTCCTGTTAGTATTTTTATTGGAATGATATTAAAATTTTAGATAAGCTCCTGGATCTTTGTTTTGCTAAATCTTCCTGTCCAAGATAAAGTATGTCTTTTCATTTGTTTAAATCTTTTTCTGTATCCCCATATATTTTTCTGTATATGTCATGTGCATGCTTCTGGTTGTTTCTTTTTAGGTGCTAAGAGCAAAAGCTTCGACTTTGACAGAGGCTGGCAACTTCTTACTCCTATGAACAACGCTTATTAATCAGTTTAGGAATTAACATGATCCTGAAACTTGGGCCAAAGTAGATTTTTCAGAGGTTGTGCACGTCTCCAAACACCAGCTTTGAGTTCCCTCCAGGGAGTAGCACAAATGACCATTGGTGTCCAATGAATCATCAGGCTGCATTTGTTGGAATGAATGAAACCACTGTGAGAGCAGGAAATCGGGACAAACACCTACATTTGCTAAATCAAACAGCTTCCCTTTCTGAGTCCCTGGAGATCAGTTATCACCAAATGGACAGATAGGGTCTGCAAAGTTCTTGCAGGCTCCCCAGCTTGTAAATAAGAGGGTGCATTCCTCATGCTCCTCCTTTGTTTGAATCTGGCAGAGGGAAGACCTCTGGCTCCAATCAGCTGGGTGATGACCAGTAGCTGGGCTGGCTGGGTGACAGTGATGACTCCATCACTTTGTCAGCCCACTATACTTCATTCAGAGGACCCTAGATGTTGAGAACACAAGATCTTAATCATGGAAAATCATGTTGGGAGCACCTTCATATAACCCGTGGTCTGTGTGAAATATTATAGGTATAGATTACATAATGTTTAACACTTTGCATTGTTCAGCATTCCAAGCATTCTTTTTATTTTTTGGTGGTGCTCAGAATGAACCCAGGGTCTCTGTGCATGCTAGGCAAGAGCTTTGCCACTAAGTCACACCCCCAGTATTTTTTTTTTTTTTTAAAGAGAGAGGGACAGTGAGAGAGACAGAGAAAGAGAGAAACAACTTTATTTAGTTTTTCACATGGCCTTAGTTGCTCCAACACTTAGTTGTGTACATGGTGCTGGGGTTTGAACCCAGGTCCTCATGCTTGCCAGGCAAGCGCCGAAACCGCTGAGCCACCGCTCCAGCCCCCCCAGTATTCTTTCTTGTACTCATACTATCCTTTGTATTTATACCAGGTCTTTCTTTTTGTGGCTTTACTTAATCTATTCTTCCCTTTAAATTTCTGATTTTTTAGCTGGTGTGGTGGTTCACACCTGTAGTCCCTGTGGCTCAGGAGGCTGAGGCAGGAGGATTGTCAAGTTCAAAGACAGCCTCAGCAATTTAGTGAAGTCTTAAGCAACTTAGCAAGACCATGTCTCAAAATAAAATATGAAAAGGGCTGGGGATGTGACTCAGTGGTGAAGTATCCCTGTGTTCAATCCTTGGTACCAAAAAAAAAAAATTCTGACTTTTTGATACCAATTTTTTTCCTTTATGAATGGGTTAGAGTTGCTTTTATTTTGGAAGTGACCTTGGGAAGCCTTTGGCTGGTGTCTGTATCTTGAATGGGGCTATCTGAAGGATCTGCCTGCCAGTTCAACCTTTTTTTCTTTGAACTTTTTGGGGGCATTTGACACTGTGACTCACTCCATCTTTCCTGAAGCCCTTTCCCCCTTTGCCTTTCAGGATGTTATAGATATATCAGGAAAGACTGTGACTTTGGAGTCATGAAAATGTGGGTTTGGATCTTGGCTCTACACACCAACCTTGAGGCTTGAATAAGTTGCTTAATCTCCCCAGACTGCACGATTCCCTTCCTTTTTGTGATCCTCCTGCCTCTGCCTTCCAGAGTCCCTGGGTTTGCAGGCATGCACCACTCCACCTGGCTCTCAGGGTTCTCACCTCCAAAAGGAGAGCAACATTGCCCATCTCACATCCCAGTGAGCCTCGACGCCCTGTTCAACTTCAGCATGGTGAGCGTTGGAGCAGGGTTTCAAACCCTGGGTATGATGCTAGGACATTGCCTTCCATGAGACAGACACTCACTAACACAGTTGCTTTCTGCTTCCCGTGTGCCAGCTGCCATATCACTTATTCATGTACCAAGTATGAGTGTTCTCTAGAGAGACAGAACCAAGAGGGGACACACACACACACACACACACACACACACACACACCCCTATACAGACATTATATAATAATTTACATGCAGAAACGTAGATTGACATAGATATTTATTTTAAGGAATTGGCTCATGCGATTGTGGAGGTCAGCAAGTCTGAAATCTGTAGGGCAGGCCAGCAGGCTGGTGACTCAGCTGAGTTGATGTTCCACAGAGCAATAGTCCAGAGGTCCAGGAAGAATTTCTGTGTCATAGTCTTGAGAATTTCTTCTTGGGAAATCTGTCTTTGCCCTTACAGCCTTCCATTGACTGGAAGAGATTCAGCTGTACTATGAAGGGGACTTTTTGTTAGGAATACCAATCTCATTGACCTTAACTGCAACATTTTGATTGGTGGTGTCGGACTAAACAAGTGGGCACCATAACCTAGCCAAATTGGCGCCTAAAATTAGCTATCATACTCCATCAGCTGGGTCACTGGGCCTCAGTTCAAAGTTAAATGGGCTTCACTGAGGACGTTGAGATGACGCAGCTTGGAGGTGGTGTTAGGGAACACTGTTAGAAATCGGAGTTCTGTGCTGTTTCTCGAAGCTCCTCTCAGGGTTCTTAGTTAGGGGAGGTTAGGTACAGGGGTGCCATCCTGAAGTCCAGAAACTCCCTTTGGCTGAAATCTGGGCTTCTGCCTTGTATGACCCAGGGCAAGTCATGGCGCTCTTCTGGGCCTCAGTTTGGCCATCTCTAAAGGGGAACACTTAGACTTAGTATGTTTTCTCTTTTCACTTTTTAACACTGTTTTTCTCTGCTTTTTTTCTTCTAGAGAGAGAGAGAGAGAGAGGAGAGAGAGAATCAATTTTATTTAGTTTTTAATCTGGTTTTTGTTTTTTGGACACTTAGTTGTATATATAGTGAGACTTGAACCTGGGTCCTTGTGCAATGCCAGGCAAGTGCTATGCTGAGCCACTGCTCCAGCCCCCTCTTTGCTCCCCTTTTAAGTACCAGATTTGCAGAGACTTGTTAGGAATTCATAGCTTGTGATTGCTTCACTTTTCTTGGAAATGGCTCCATATTTTTAAACAACATTAACTTTAAAGAATTAGCATCATATGTTTATTGATCAGAAAAGTGATACCTTTTTATTACTGTGATGCAATGATATCATTCATTTAGTGGGACTCAATACATGTTTTTTGGATTAAAATTTTTTTAAAATGTATGTCTCATTAAAAAGACATTCACGGCAGAAGCTTCTGGGTAATGATAGACAGGTCCCCTTCTCTGCATTAGCTGTCTTGTATTTTAAGGAACTCCTGAATATATTGGTGTGTTAGCTTTCCATCACTGTTACAAAATGCCGGTGATAATCAGATTAATAGGGGAAAATTTATTTTGGCTTATGGTTCAGAGATTTCAGTTCTGGTCCCTTGGTCCTGTTGCTTTGGGCCTGTGGCAGTGCAGTATGCCATGGTAGGAGCTTGTGCTAGAGGAGGCTTGATCATCTCGGAGTGGACAGGAAGCAGAGATACAGACAGGAAGGGGCTGTAGTACCAATATCCCCTTCAAGATCATGCTCCAAATGACCTCATTTCCTTCCCCTCAGCTCTGCCTCTTAAAGGTTCCACTACGTCCCAGTAAGCGCCACAGGCTGGAGACCAAGCCTTCAACATGGGGGGCCTTTGGGAAACATTGCAGATCCAAACTATAGCATTTGGAAAGAACCAAGGCTTTGCAATGAGGTGAATCTAAACTTCTACACAGGCTTTTCTATCCATCAGTTCTGAGAACTTGGCTAGAATTTTTAATTTCCCTGAACCTCCATTTACTCATCTGCAAATGGAAGTAACAGGCTAGCTCACAGAGTGGCTGTGAAGTTAAATGAAATGCTGTCTGTGGACTGCCAAGCATAATGAGTTGACTCAAAGTAAAAATGACTTCCTTTTCTTTCCTCTTGGATAGTTTCTGGAGTCCTGGAACTCTGTAGTGCCAGTAGGAGGTTCAAGAAAAGAGGCTAACTGTCCCAGGTGTCGAACTTTCGTGTTTTTTTTTTCTTGTAACCACATCAGGGTGTGGTCACCAATGGAGCATGTCACATCTGAAAGGGGAGGGTCAGGCCCTGAAGGGCTTTGCTTAACTTTTAAAACAGACAGTCTGTACTCTAGGAAATCAGCAGTTCTTCCCTTCTAGGAAGAAATGATGAATCATTACAGGAAATACTTTTTTCCCTCAGTTACCTTACCATTGCAGGTCATTAAAAATAGAATCTTCAGTTGAGAACAGTTTTGGTAGGAGCCAGAGTTGAGATGGGTTTACTAGGGTTGAAGTCAACATTTTCGAAGGTGTTAATTCTGGGCTTTAGTTCCTGTCACAATCTCTCCAAGAGCTCGAAAGACTTGAATAGTATATTGAAAAGAAAATTTATGAAATGCAACTCTATTTAATGTGTGAGGTCCTGGTTTAATTCTAGCATCACAAAACAAGAAATCAAACAAAACAAAACAAAAAAAAAAAACCCCACCAAATAATACTTTACATTAAGACTTGAATAACATCAATAATATACACAGGGATAACAGGAAATAATTTTCTCCATAACTAAGAACACAGGAGAAAAACTCCTTTGGTTTCCAAAGACATCATGGTACAGGTGGTAATGTATGTGTTGATTGACTTGTGCCAATCATTACATATTGTATACATATATCAAAGCATCATGCTGTATATCTTGAATATATTTAATCTTTGTCAATTACATATGTAAAGAAAAAAAAGACAGTGTCAGAATTGGCTGGGCTACTTGGGGGGCTGAGGCTGGTCCATACTATTCCCCCACAGGGCTGAGCCTGAGGATTTGACTCTCTCTCTCTCTCTTTCCTCCCTTCCTTCCTTCCTTCTTTCTTTCTCTTTTTTGTACCAGGGTTTGAACCCAAGGCTGCTTTACTACTGAGCTACATCCCTGGCCATTTTTTGTTTTGAGACATGGTTTTGTGGAGTTGCTTAGGGCCTCTCTAAATTGCTTAACCATCCTTTTCCCAGCATCATTTGTGTTGGGCCAGAATGGATTCACCCTTTCTTTCCACTGGTTTCTTTCTTTTTTTTTTTTTTTTTTTTTTTTAAGAGAGAGGGACAGTGAGAGAGACAGAGAAAGAGAGAAACAACTTTTATTTAGTTTTTCACATGGCTTTAGTTGCTCCAACACTTAGTTGTGTACGTGGTGCTGGGGTTTGAACCCGGGTCCTCTGCTTGCCAGGCAAGCCCTGAAACCACTGAGCCACCACTCCAGCCCCCCACTGGTTTCTTTCAAACCCCAAATGACTGTTAATTACCATTAACCAGTTTCCCCCACATGGCTGTAAATTACCATTAGCCCGTTTCTTTCAATTATTTTGCTCTTTAAAGAAGATGGGCTCTATCTTTTTCTTTGCTTTGAGACTGTTGGAGGTCACTTTCCTACATTTATGTTATTTATTTATTTATTGCGGTACTGGGGATCAAACCCAGAGCCTCATGCACCCTAGACCAGCACTCTCCCACTGAGCCACACCCCCAGCCGTCTGCTTGTTATTTTAATTGGCAAATGCCTGCAGTTGCCCTGGACTCCTCTTTTCTGGGCTGGTTACTGATGCAAAGGAGCCGAGCTAACATGGCCAATGGTTTCAACTCCCCTTTAACATGGAGTAAGCAAAGCTGTTCCAACAGGGCTGATTTTATCCAAGGGCCTATGTGCTGGGGCTTCCTGTTCTTGTTCCCAGAGCAGGAAGGCGGCCTCCTTTACCTCCCTCTGGACTTCTCCCTGCACTGGATGCTTTCCCACCCCTGAGGCCTAAGCAACTTCTTTAGGACTGATTGACATTTATGTGGTGAGAGAAGGAGATGAGAGGGAGAAAGAGAAAACAGGAAAGAGAACTCGTTTCTGGAGTCTGCTCCTGGGTCACCCTTTAGTGCAGGATGGGACCAGAAGGGGGTGTATCTTGCTGCCTGTCCCTGGGTTCTTTCTACTGAGCAAAGCAGCTTCTTGCCCCTGACCTCTTAGGTGGACCCTAGGGAAGGAATGCTCTATTCTGTTCATTTCATCTCTCTCTCCTTTGGGCATTCCAAGGGAAAGGGGTCTCTGTGGCCTGAGTCACTCCTGAACACACAGAGGTTGAGCTGTGTGGCTGGTCACAAATTCTGTTCTTGGAAATTTGTGCTTACATTCCAGCAGGGTCAGGAAACAGGAAGCCAAACAAAGGACAGAACCACAGAGGCCAAGACCGAAAGAGAGCAAGACAAGAAAAGACACCTTCAGAGCACATGGTAGGCTCAGCCTGACTTTGAGTAGAGGAAGCAATGGGAACTGAGGAGTTTAATTATTTTAATTTTAATTATATATACAAACAAAACAATAAATAGCTCCCATCTGCACAGTTTAAAGAGAATAATAATCATAATACAAATACCCCGGTCCCCACCACAGAACTTAAGCAACAGAGAAGTACCAGAGTTTGTGAATCCCTCATGGGGCTTGGGGGGCAGTTTTCAGGTACCTATGGCTATTTAATTCACTGCCAAATGTCTGACTCCATCACACATTTACATTTAAATATGTCAAATTATCACCTCTTTTGGCATCCTCCAGATAACAACTGGTCTTGTGATTTGAAGGATTCCCTTCCTCCCCAAAGCCTTCTCATTAGCCTCCCTCTAACCCTGGCCACCACTGAGGACTTCCCCCAACTTTTGTCTGCAAAAAAGAATGGAAAATCTGCAGGAGGAGAACTGTGCTTGCTAAGAACTGTTTAGCCAGCCCATTCTTCCTAATTTCTGCGGATATTAGAGCTAGGAAGCTTTACAGGCTTAAGGCCGAGCACCCGCCTCGCCTCTGCAGCACAGAGGTGTGTCTAGTTTAAGGGTGGGTGTGGGGAAGGGATAGGTAGGTTGCTAGTACAATTTTCCTTCCTTCATTATGCAGGCGTTGAAGCTCGCAACAAAGGTCTTTCTTCTTCCTCATCTGGCCTTTTCCAGAAGGACATTGTGAAACGATTTCATATGTTTTGTGTGGGCGACCTTGGGAACCTCAGGCTGGGGTGGCTGGACGGTGTGGATAGGAGGAGATCAGGATTGTCTTAAGACATGCTGCTGCCCGCTGCCTTTCTGGAAGTCCTGCAGCTGAAGACCAGGATGCCATCTTACCCTAGCCGGTTGCTGAAAACCAGGCCATGATGGTGTCACCCACATACACGACAGAGTGTGTGCCTGTCAAGCCACCATTTCCTGGGTGTCACAAGACACCGTCGTCAGGGTCTTTAGATACCCTCCACACATTCCCATAGCTAGCCCTCTAGGCTGAACTTGGGCCAAATTTTAGCTTCCTACTTTTCCCTGACTCTTCATCTGAGCCTTGAGACTAACAGTGTGAGATCCAGATGAAATGTCTTCCCTTCTCTAAGGTCCAAGCAGTCCCCTTCTCAATCTTCTTGCCCAGAATTCCCATGATCCAAAAACACTGGGTGGAGTATTTTTTTTTTTTTAATCTTTCTGATTTTCAGTGTCATTGATGGTCAGAGGGTCTGGGCAGAAGAGAAGCAGCTTCTTCCTATTTCTCCTAATGGACTTTATGGAAATGCATAGGGAGATGGGTCCTGTGAACTCGAGGCCCTGAGTGTAAGACTTAGTCCTGAGTCCCCTGTAGCTGTTAGAGGATCTCAGTGCCATTAACAGTGCCCAAAGGATGAAGTCACTGGTTAGTCTGGTGGAGTTGAAGTCATCAGGTCACATCAGGCGACCTTGACCTGGGGCCTGCAATCGTGTAGACTTTGGTGGAATTTTGTATGTGTATAGGTCTGGGCATTTTTCTGGGGGAAAACTCCATTGCCTTCATCAGATTTTCAGAGGCACTTATAACCTGAAGTAGATTAAGAACCAGTGATCGCCAGGCATGGTGGCACATGCCTATAATCTCAGAGATTGGGGAGGTTAAGGCAGGAGGATGGCAAGTTCAAAGCCAACTTCAGCAACTTAGTGAGGCCCTAAGCACCTCAGCAAGACCCTGTCTCAAAATAAAAGATCAGAAGGGCTGGGGATGTGGCTTAGCGGTTAAGTCCCCCTGGGTTCAATTGCTGGTACAAATAAATAAACAAATAAATAAATAGGGCTGGGGGTGTGGCTCAGTGATTAAGTGCCTCTGGGTTCAATTCCTGTCACCACAAACAAACACCAGTAATCACTTCTGATTGTTAGTTCATAATTAAATGAGAAAAATAAGGATATACTGCATCAGAAACAAAAACAAACCCTAAAAGTCAAAGAATGCCCTTAATTCTGGGATTTTGTCCTTTTTTGGAATTAAAATATTCTTTCTTTTTATGGGATATTGGTGCTAGTGAATGGTAGTTAAAAAATGGTTGTCTCAAGGCTGGAGCGGTGGCTCAGCGGTTGCCGCGCTTGCCTGGCAAGCATGAGTACGCAAGTTCAAACCCCAGCACCACGTACACAACGAAGTCTCGAAGCAACAAAAGGCACATGAAAAACTTAATAAAAATTGTTTCTCTCTGTGTCTTTCTCTCTCATTGTCTCTCTCTTAAAAAAAAAAAAAAAGGTTGTCTCTGTCACCTCCACCTGCACCCTTTTTTGGGTCCATACTGGGATTGAACACAGAGGTGCTCTGCCTAGCACCCAGCCATTTTAATTTCATTTAATTAGTTTATTTATTTATTTATTTTAAAGAGAGAGGGACAGTGAGAGAGACAGAGAAAGAGAGAAACAACTTTATTTAGTTTTTCACATGGCCTTCGTTGCTCCAACACTTAGTTGTGTACGTGGTGCTGGGGTTCGAACCCGGGTCCTCGAGCTTGCCAGGCAAACACTAAAACTGCTGAGCCACCGCTCCAGCCCCTAATTAGTTTATTTTTGAGGCAGGGTTTTGCTAAGTTGCTAAGACTGGCTTTGAACTTACGATCCTCCTGCTTCAGTCTCCTGAGTAGCTGCAATTACCGGTGGGTACCACTGTCCCTGGCAAAGGCTTTTTCTTGACTAAGTCAAAAGATGGTTACACCTCCAATTGAAATTTCTTTTTATTTCCCTTTCTTTTCTTGACCTGTGAAACCCCAGACTCTGAGAACCATTAGCTCTGAAGGTTGCCTTTATATTTGCACGTTGTTTAGCAGTGCTGTTGTACAGTATTTCCGCCACTCTCTCCTGGACAGGAGTTTATTATGTGCAAAGTGCATGAAAGTGATATTAACTCAAGAACACATAACTGTCATGATGGGCAAATCATCTAATCTTCCTGGGCCTCAATTTTCTTATTAAAATGAATGAAGGTGGGGCTGGAGCGGTGGCTCACCACTTGCCTGGCATGTCCTGGTTTCAACCCCAGCACCATGTATCCAACAAAGTGTTGGAGCAATAAAAGCCACATGAAAAATGAAAATAAAATTGGTTCTCTCTCTCACACTGTCCTTCTCTCTTAAAAAAATGAATGAAGACTTTGGGCTGGGACCTCTCAAGGTTCTGTCCAAATCTAACTTTGTGTATTTGTAGTTGAAGTGTACAAACGTGAGGTTGGATGGGAAAGGCTGAAGTACATACCAGAGCCTTGAGAGTGAAAGTCAAGGCCAGAGGAAGAACCCTATCTCTTGATCTCAAAATCCAGAGTGGAAGAAGTCTTTTCAGAATGTATAGCATTTAAATTTCTGGATGATTGTATGGACTCTTATGCTATATTTGTTTTACAAAGTGTTCTGAGATTATGATTTTTTTTTTTTTTAAAGAGAGAGGGACAGTGAGAGAGACAGAGAAAGAGAGAATCAACTTTATTTAGTTTTTCACATGGCCTTCATTGCACTTAGTTGTGTATGTGGTGCTGGGGTTCGAACTCGGGTCCTCATGCTCGCCAGGCAAACACGAAACCGCTGAGCCACAGCTCCATCCCCGTGTTCTGAGATTAAATGTGAATTTTTTTGCAAAGTGTTATGACTTTTGTCCAAAAGTAACTAATATGGTTTATGCCTTTTTCCTTTTTTTAGGTACTGGGGATTGATCCCATAGGGGCCTTATCACTGAGCTACATCCCCAGCCCTTTTTATTTTAGTTTTTGGGGGTGTTGGGATCTGACTAAGTAGCTGAGACCAGCCTCAAACTTGCAGTCCTCCTACCTCGGCCTCCCAAAGAGCTGGGTGGCTGGGATTACAGATGGTAATGTGCTTATGTTTTTCTTTCTTTTTTCTTTTTTTTTTTTGTAAATAAAGTGGTAATGTGCTTTTTATACAGAGATGGGGAAGGGAGAAACTGATAATAATCAGATCTAACAATAACAGCAACAAAAAGGACACCAATAACAGTTACTGCCCAGATCACTGAGTGCCAGCTCTGACCTGAACTTTGCAAGTTTGGCTTGATGATTACATTTCGTGGGTTCAGTTGTGGCTGAGCTACAATTGGACTAAGTGCCCTTACTTGGGAAGCTCCCTGTCCTGTGGCTGCTACTTGGAAGCAAAGCCTCTTCCTGCAAGTGTGATCTTGTGACCGGTAGCATGGGCATTGCCTAGGAGCTTGCTGGAGCATCTCAGTCCCCAGCCCAAACATATGAAAGCCAAATCTGGGCCAACAGGTCTCTCAAGGGACCTGTATTCATGAGAAAGTTTGAGAAGCTCTGAATTAGCTCTTTTTTTATTTTTTGGGGTACTGGGAATTGAACCCAAGGGTGCTTAACCACTGAGCCACATCCCCAGCCGTTTTTATTCATTTTATTTTGAGACAGGGTCTCCCTAAGTTGCTTAGGGTCTCATTAGTTTGCTGAGAGGCTGGCTTTGAACTCTCAGTCCTCCTCCCTCAGCCTCCAGAGTTGCTGGGATTACAGGCGTGCACCTCCATGCCTGGCTGATGACTCTTTTTAGAAACTTGTCCTACCTGTTAACACACCACGTTCCCCTGCTTTATGGTTAAAGAAGAAGAATGTCAAACTAAGGATGGAGAGAAGAATGCTCTGGTTGGAGAGTGTAGGATCCATGCTGATGGTTGGTGAATTCCTGATCCCTCTTATTTCCTTCCTTGAACAACAAATGGCATAGAATGCTCAATGCTGAGGGTGAGCTCTGAACTGTGGAGTGTAGGTGAGGAAGATGTGCCGTTGTAGTTTCCCTGGCTGTAACAAATGCACTGCTGAAGTGCGGGATGCAGGGATGCTGATGACCAGAGAAGCTGTCCGGGTGGCGGCCGGGGGCATACGCCAACTCCGTAC
>PVKS010020959.1:0-35976 GCA_004027875.1 Aplodontia rufa | reverse complement strand
TTACAGTGACACAGCAATATCAATGTTCATAGCAGCACAATTTACTATTGCTAGGCTATGGAAACAACCCCGATGTCCCTCACTGGAAGAATGGATCCAAAAACTGTGGTACATTTATACCATGGAATATTACACAGCAATTAGAAACAATGATATTGCAGCCTTCGAGGGTAAATGGATGGCTATGGAAGAGATCATGTTGAGTAAAATCAGCTTAACCCAGAGATCTAAGGGTCGATTGTCTCCACTCATCTGTGGAGGTGGGGACTAGACCTTGGACAATGAGAAAGTTGGTCTAGTAGCATGAATTAAATCCAGATAAGATGTAATGCTTTACAATCTAATACTTTTTTTAGAGTTATAGTGGGAAGGGGAAGGGAGGGATAAGGGAGGGTAATTGGGGTGGGGGCACTCCTGGGGATAAATGCAATATCCAGAATATATACACATTTTATATTATTTTGTTAAAATCTTGTAAGGTTGCTCAAGAATAAAATAAAAAATAAAAAAATTTTAAAAAAAAGAATAAAACTTTCATAATCTTATCCAGGGAGTTTCTTCTAAAAGTCATACCAAGAGCAGAAACAATAAGGGAGACCGAGTTTTTTACTACATCAAAATTATTAAACTATTGATATAAAGATTAAACATCGTAAATAAAAAAACAAAAGGACAAATGGAAAATATTTAAACATGTCAGGCATAAAACTAATATCCTTCTTACAAAGAACTTTGGCAAAGTCAGACATGATGGTCCACACCTATCATCCCATCAGTTCCAGGGGCTGAGGCAGGAGGATTGGAAGTTAGAAGTCAGTCTGGAAAACTTAGTGTGACCCTGTATCAAAATTAAAAATAAATAAATAAAGAGAGCTGGGGATATAGCTCAAAAGTAAGGCACCCCAAGGTTAAATCCCTGATACTAAAATAAAGATCTTTGATAAAGAGATAACAAAGCAATTGAAAAAAATATTAGCAAAAGATATGAACAGATTAAAAAAACACAAATAAATAGAAGGTATATAAAATATATGTATGAACAGGCATATATATCACTCATTTTGACTACGAATTAAAGAATTGCAAAATTAACCATTTGGATGGGATCCAAGATAACAAGATGAGATTAAAGGTCCTTCCTCTCAGTGTTGGGTGAATACCGGAAGTGGGAACTTTGTAAGCTGCTGGTAGGAGTTATATATTGGAGACAGTGGGTGCTATCATCCCTGTTTTATACACAAGGAAACTGAGGCATGGGCGGTTCTGAGAGGGCCAAGTGACTCTCTCACATAAATCCTTTTCTGCAATTGATTCCAAGTGTGCTCCCGTGGATGTCCGCAGGCGCTCAGGCATCTCTCTTTTCTCTAAGCAGAAAAGCAAGCCAAGGTCCTCATTGGGGTTGCCTGGAGCCTCTCTTTCTTGTTTTCCATTCCTACCCTGATCATATTTGGGAAAAGGACACTCTCCAATGGTGAAGTACAGTGCTGGGCCCTGTGGCCTGACGACTCCTACTGGACCCCGTACATGACCATCGTGGCCTTCCTGGTGTACTTTATCCCTCTGACAATCATCAGGTAAGAGGCCAGCAGGCCAGACCCACCAGGGGGCTTTCCTGCTTTGTTCTGCTCCCCTTCTGGTCACTCATTGCTGTTGATGACCTTGAGGAACTGTCCAGGTCATAAAATCTAATCTAAATCTACCATGGGCTAATCCAACTCATCCCAAGGAGAGCCAGGAGGAGAGAACTAACATTTACTAAGAATGTGCTATGGGGTAGATATTGGGCCACTTGACTAACAATTTTCACATTTCCACAGCACAGTCCTATGAAATAAGCACTAATGTCTGCATTTTACAATGATAAAACCCCAAATCTGGGGCTGAAGCTGTGGCTCAGCTGGAGCATTTGCCTGGCATGCACAAGGACCCGGATTTAAACCCCAGCACCACATACACAACTAAGTGTTGGAGAAACAAAAGCCTGATGAAAAAATAAGTAAAATTGATTCCCTCTCTCTCTTTCTCTCTCTTCCTCTTTCTTTAAAAAGAAAAACAACAGAACAAAGAAAAAAAATCTAAGAGGCTGAGTGTCTTACCCAACATCACACAGGATTGAAATCCAGGTTTAATGGCACACCATATTATACAATGTTTCAAATACATGATATAGAACTAGCCTCAGGGATCTTATAAATGTAGACATCCTTGAAACAAACTGAAATTAAAACCAGGTATGCACTAATGTATTAGAGTAAGTGAGTGGGTTCAGGTAATATCAGGGGACAGTTCTTGGAAGTTCATTGAAGGAGGGAAGGCTTCAGGTAGGAAAAGGAAAGGTAGGGAGGAAGCAGGCTCAGTGGTGGCCAGAGATGAGAGTGAATAGGGACAGTGAGTAGACAGGCAGGTGGTTCCAGAGAGAAAGAAGTTCCTATGACTAGGGCAGTTTCCTTGTGAAGGGCCTGGGTAATCAAGTCATAGGATGTATACAGTTCCTGAAGTCAATGGTGAGTCATGTAATGTCTTTCAGCAGAGATGACCACAGCTCCCTGTTCAAGGCAGGGTCTCACTGGGTCATACAGCAGGACCACCCTGTAAAACACTGGGCCTGCTTGTGTGGATGGGTGAGTAACTGTAGGGAGAGAACCTCCCTGTTGGCTATGTATGTGGGCCACTTGGATCCTACATTTTTTCAGTGCCCCCATACCTGTCATGAGATGTCACATAATGTGTCCTGGGCAAAGGAAGATCAGCCTTTGGGTTTCGGTCATATAAATAGTGTGACAAAATTCTGTGTAATTAAAATTATATATGAGTCTGATTATTTCCTCAAAACTCATTCTAGTGGAGTTTCAAGGTCAAAAATGATGCTCATTTGAAGACTTCTGATGCATATTCATGAAGTACTCTTGGGAAAGGTATGTTCCAGCCAACAGCATTGGTTTCCTTTCCCAATTGAATGTAAAAAAAGACCGGTTTTTTTATTAAATCTTTCCCAATCTCCAAGATTAAGAAAATATACCTCATTGTTTTAATGTACATGTCTTTAATTACTAAGTTGTTTGAATATTTTTCAAGAGTTTTCTGACATTGTAGGAATCACCTTTTTTGTGCTTTTTGTTATTCATCTTTAGTTTTATAAAGTAATAATACTAGGAGAAACAATGTCCATCACATGTCCAATCCCTGAATTTTTGCTAAGAGTACACTTACGACTAAAAGAAGCAAAGTAACTTCCTCCCCTTCAGAGGTGGAGCTGGGCAGAAACAGTGACCCCAACAGTCAGATCTGCAGCCTCGCTAAGCCTGGATACTGTCCAATCATTGCTGCTGAACTGACAAATTAACATCCACATTTAATTTCAACTTGCTTTCCTCCTCTCTGCCCAGTTGAAGGTGGGAGGATGCTTGAAGGGGAAATGAAGCTTATTTAGACAACCGATCAAGACTGTCTAAGCAACGACCTTAGAAGGGGCATGTGGAACAGGAGAGAGCAAGAAAGCACTTAGAAGGAGCGGCTAGTGCCATCCAAGCCAACCAGGGCATTGATCTCTGTGGCAGTGCTGTCCTGGCTTCACTCCTGATTGATTTCTGCTCTTCTCCCAGCACAGCCCAGACACCAGGCAGATGCAACAGCATGTGACCCTCACAGGCAGCAAGGTGCGGTATGTGACTGCATCTGTCACATGGTCTTTTCACTGTCTGAGATTTCTCCCCTGCATTAATTCAGGCTTTTTTTTTTTTCTTACACGAGACTTCTCAAACTTGCCTCCAGCCTAATCTGTTTTTTTTTTTCCTTAAGTATCCCTGAAAAGGCAAAATATAATTGTTTCCTGATTAAGGGAAGTGATTTCAAATCACAGTTTCACCCAGCTCTCATCAAACAAGGCCTCCTTGCTTCCAGCCTGGCAGAACTGTGAAACTCTGTGACCTCCCTTGTCCTTGAGCCTCAGAAGCAGTTCCAGTCTCACAAGAAGCCTGCTGCTCATGCAGGGGCACAGAACAGGGTGGCTTCTCTCTCTGGGGGACAAGGCATCCTCCACCTCTTGAGCCACGTCCAGGTCCAGGTGGGATTTTGTGAAGAATTTGTTTTCTTGCTAGTTCTTGATATCCTTACCCGCAGCCAAGCCAGGGAACCTGCCTGGATGGGACCCAGCCCACCCGCTTCTTGGTTGGCTGGGTTCGTCATCTGCTCTCGTAAGAAATTAACGTTGTAAAAAGAAAACATGAACTTAATGCAGCTTGGCCAAGATTGAGGAGAAACAGCTAGTCTGCCTTTTCACAGGTCCTCTAGAAATGATTAAGATTTATAGAAACAAAAGACTGGAAACGTACCTAGGTAGATTTAGCTAAGCTATGCTAGCCAGAGAGCATGTCACAATGTCTATTTTTCAATTCTAGCTGGCACTGTCTAGGCTTTGGGGGGGGGCAATATCTTAGCTTCCATTGACATGGAGAAGATAACAGGAAGTTGGGAGGAAAAAAAAGTTTAGCACTTTTAATTTCAAAGGGGCTCTGTTACAGGATAGCCTATTTCTCAGACCTTCTCTCTGCTCTCCCTCTCTCTCTCTCTTTTTCTCCTCATGTTCCTCCTGCTACCCCCCCATTTTTGTTTCCAATACTAACTTGATTTTATTGCTTCTGCCTCTTTTAAGTAAGGTTAAATAAACCCCTAATGCCAAGTTTAAGTAGACAAAATAATTAGTTTTTCTCTTATTTTGTAAACCACACCTCACTGTTCCTCAACTGTGTTGTATATGTCCTTACAAAATCAATAGTTAAAAAAAATTGTCTTTTTAATTTGTATTTTTTATCACAAAAGAGTTTGAACATAGTTTATGTGTTTATTGCCGGTTTTTAAAATCAAGTACATATTCACATTCTTTTATCCATATTTGTTGAAATGCTTTCATTTTCTGCATTCTTAATATTTGAGATACTTTTTATGCATTAGCTTTTTTCTGTTTTTAATATGTTATGAATAGCTTGTCATTTTCCTCTTCATATTGAACATAGTTTCATTTTGCTTTCAGTTAATAATGATCGACATAATTAAGAAAAGGAGACAAAGTAACTGAATTACTGGCTTTTCCGCCTTGCACAGCACATGCTTTTACTTACTGCAATTTTATATTCATTTACTATTTGCTAGCACCAGCTGACTCATCTTTGTCAAAGGCTCTTTGTCTGCTCCAGGGTAAGCTGCTGATGCCCACTGCTTGCGCCCGCTGCTCCAGCCATGAAAACACGTTTGCTGTTGCGTGAGCACACACTCCTCTCCCCCGTGTGCCTTTGTGTACATCAATCTTCATGCCTGAACTCTTCCAGGCTCACCCTGCCTTGCTCTGCCAAGCCACTTCACATCCTTCTTGTCTCCTTTCCAATAACAGCTCCGCGGTGGAGCTGTCCGTGCCAACTCTAGGCCAAGGAGCACCGCAGGTCCTCACTTCCCCAATCTCAGCCTCACTTCGTTTGTGTTATTTTTAGGGCTTGTTAGTAGTGTCATCTCTGCTGTGTGGCTGTGTGGCTGCACCATGTGACTGCAAGCACTGCTGTCTCTTAATTTCTGGATTCCAACCTGGCACACAATGGGCACATGGTGCACCTAGTAAAGGTTGGATTGAGCGAGCATTGCAGATTGACTGATAATCAGCTGCACCAGTCACACAACAGCTTTGACATGTCTCACTCTGTCTCCGTGCCTTTGCCCACCCCCATGTCCTCCCACCACATCCCTAATTCAGATATTTCTGATTACATAGTGCCTAGATCAGTTACTGGAATATGATAGTACCTCCGTAAGTAGACATAAAAGGAAGGGAGGAAGGAACGCAGGGAGAAAGAAAGAGCAAAAAAGGAGACATTGTACTGTCTGCGACAAATTCCGCCAAGAGCTGTGCATGAATAAAGATGTTGCTTTTCCATCATCAACTCAATCAGGCTCCCAGGACATGAAGTCATAGTGACTGACAGCAAAGGCAGTGCATTGCTTTTCTGGTCAAAACAACTCCGTGTTTTTGCAATCCATTTGATATAACTGTCTAATTGTGGCAAGGGAGTTTATTAGCCTTGTTAAAATTGCTTTACACTAGCTGTGCTTAATTTCTTGCTACTTAATTGATTTCTCATCCTCCTATTATTTTTATCTCTTTGAGATAAAGGTAGGCAAAGAAGATCCATGGTCAAAGATTACAAAGGAATACCTGGAAAATTTCACATTAGTCATAGAGCACTGATTTGTGAAATGTGAGAAAAAATCTTTTTTTTTGCTTGAAGAAGGGGGATCAGTGTGTGGGAAAGCCCCATGCTGGTTGGTCCATGTAGAGTACAAGGCCCTGGTGAGTAAAAGGAACTCAGGAGTCTGGGCAGCACTGTCCATGACCTTGAGGTCCAAGGCCAAGGAAAGTAACAGGGAACTGGGTCAACCTATCATACCAGGAAAGAAAGTGATGTTCTACATATTGTTACCCAAGAGGTAGCAAAATGTAGGTACATCCTAGAGAGAGAGAAAAAAAAAAAACAACCTTTCTCACTAGTTTGGTACATTCTGGTGAATGTGGTTGAATTTCCAACATCTATTGCACTTCCACTCCTAGTTATTGATGGCAAACCCTCCCCTGGTTTCGGAATGAACATCTGATCCAATTCTGGCCAATGAGGTTCCACAGAGTGTCTTCTGGAAATTTTTTGAAAAGGATTTCTCCATTCTTAAGAAAGAAGTCCTGGAAAGGGTTCCTCTTTTTCCTCCATTGCTGTGTTGTTCTAGAGTCCAGCTGGAACTGCAGCAGCTTGAGGAGAAAACACCAGCACTGAAAAGAAAAGAGGGAGAGGCATGAAAAGAATTCAGGCGTTAGAAGGTTGTTAGCCAGCACTACCTTTGAAGTTGCAACTATGAGAGAAAATAAGCATTCTAATTGCATGAGTCAATGCTTTCTACCAAAAACATCCCCACTGATACCCAACTGTTCAGACCTGCTGCACTCCCCCCCGCCAACATCAGTGAATTCATCTGATCTACTGCAGACTTTGAAGTGGCTTCTTCTGCTGGTACTGTCACAGGAGAAGAGATGTCTCCAGAGCAAGGTCTAAGGATTTCCCAGAGGAGAGGGGGACCTCAACTCAGGACCAGTGGGGTCCTTGGCAAATGTGATGGAAAAAAATATCAGCACAAGCCAGACAGAGGCATAGAGAGAGGTTTATTTAGGAAAGGTAGATACATACTCAAGGGCGAATGTGGGCTGTCACAAAAGAGAGAAGCAGCCACCTGGTATGGGCATCCAATATTTATAGAGGGGCTGCATCAGGGCCCAGACTGGAGGTGAATCCAGGAGGGGTCTGCACAATTTCCCACCAGTTCTCCTGCACCTGTGCATTTCCTCAGTGGAGGGCAAAGGACACAGGCCAAAGGTGCTGGCCAAAGGCGCTCAAGTTTTACAAGTGCATCTCAAGGGTGTTTCTCTCGGATTCAGTATTTCTCTTTCTTTATCCTAAATCCCTATCTCATTACCTTTAGGAAGTCTCAGTTAACTCCATGGTACCTAATGAGTTACATGGGGCATCCCTTTTTCTGTCCTGGAAGCCCATGAAACTTGGTGCCAATGAGCTACATATCAGGACTTTACATTTTTCTTCATTCCTTAAATAGCAAACTGTCTTTGCATTTTCTCCCCCAAATGTTAGTGCTGCCTTCATGCTGCCCCAACTCACCTGCATACAGATATGCTTGTGAGTCCCTCGCCTTTCACGCTTCTTTTCATTTAGTCATTATTTCTAGAAATTCCTGTAGAGCACCCACTCTGTGTCAAACACTGAACCAGGCAAGGGGTATACACATGGCTTCAAGAATCTTCCCATATGACAGAGAGGCCACCAGTCAGGGGGAAAGCTACATCATATGATGACATACATCAGAGTCTGGTGAAGCAGAGAGCCCTATGGGACCCACAGCAAGGGGCGCTAACCTGGCCCAGAGATCAAGCAACATATCGAAGAATAAGTAACTAAAACCATATGTGGCACATATAGCCAAATAGACTCTGCAAAGGAGCCATGTCCCCCCTTTTCTGTGAGACAGCATCACATGCTGCCTAACAGCCTGTGAAGTTAGAGGGGCCAGACTGGTTTCTAGCTCTGTAAACTCAGCCAAGTTACTAAATCTCTCAAAGCTAGAGACTTCCCATCTAGACAACGGTAATATTACTAGCACTGACCATATAGAGTTGTTGGAGAGACTGAATGTTATAATCACCATAAAGAATTTGGCCTTATTATGGGTTCACTGTTACGGTGAGCAAATCACTGTGACTGTCATAGTTACCATCACATCAGAGCTTTGCTGGCCAGTAGACCTCTATGTAAATCTTATTTCTGACACTGGAAGTGTACACGCTGTATCTTCTCTCTGGCCCCACGCCTTTTGGTTGCCGTGAGCTGAGCTGCTTTCCTTAGCCGCATCTTTCCACCCTTCCATTGTGATGTTCTAAATCACCTTGGGTCCAATGGAGCCAGGCAACCATGGACTGAATCCTCTGAAAGCATGAGCCATGAGCTAAAAGAAATCATTCTTCCTCTAAGTTCTTCATATCACGTATTTTGCTTACAGCAACAAAAATTCAAGTAACACAACTACACAGTTGTGAGACCTCAGCTTCATCATGCATAAAGGGGAAGGCAGTGCCTTTATTCCCATAGTTCATATATGAAATCCCAAAGTAAAAACTTGTCTGAAACAGAAACGCAATTAATATGTACTAAGCACTTGCCATACGGTGCCCAGCTCCATGTTGACAGAGGGGGCTCATGAGACAAGGACGTAAAGTGCTTTATAGAGGAGCAGGCACACAGCAGGGCTCAATGTTCACTATTCACCCCCTGACCACCCTCCCCAGAGCACTGGGACAAGAGGTGAGGCTCAGGACTCTTGTTCCCATGTCAGGATTCCTGAAGCAAATGGTGTGGGCTTCTTCTGGGGCGTACTTTCTCCTTCTTAGCATCAGGCCACTTTAGTCACTTTATAAAGGGTTGGAGTAAAATCCCAGGATGAGTCCATTTGCAGTCACCATCTTCCACCAGTCCAGTGGGAGGGCTTCCTGTCCACTCCTTACCCCTTTGAGTCTGTACTCCATGTCACAGGCAGAACCACCAGTTTGTGTGGACAGTTGTTCAGCATGCAAGAGCAGGAAATGAAAAGTAGAAATCTCCCTCTTCCACCCTTTCCTTCTCCTCAGATGTAACACTGTTAGACATTGCTTTTTTTTTTTATTAGAAGTATATAGAGATACAGTTGAGGGGGAAACATTATCAAAACAGTAGCAATCAATGTATATAAACTGTGTTATCCAGGGGTAATGCCAAAGCATAGATAAACCACCTTGGGTTCCACCTGTTGCAGTTTCCCCCAGAAGAACTCATGCGTTAAATGGGTAGTTCCTGGAGGAATGACATCGGCTTCTGGGATGGTTCCCCATCCTCCCAATCACCAGACTCCTATGTAGCCCATTTCAGGACTGCTCAATTCCTGTACAAGCATATACATACGTATTTTTCTTATTTTATACACAAATGAAAATGAATCATATGTATATTGAGCAAAGTCTGAATTGTGGGGAAAAAAATAAGTTGATCAATCTTTTCATTTTCATGCTTAAAGTCCTTCAGTGATTTCCATTGTCTCAGGATAAATTTCAAAATCTTTAACCCCGTTCTTGAGGCCATGAATGATCTGGGTCCTGCTTCACTTTTGGTCCTCATCTTAGGCCACATAGCTGCCTTCCTCTCTAACTTCCAGCCACACTGACCTTCTCTGAGTTCTTTAGGTGCACCACCCTCCATCCTGCCTCAGGACCTTTGCACATGCACCCTCCTGTGTCTGCATTCACCTTCCTCTGAATTTAGAAAACATTTTTATCCTTAAGATCTCAGTTAAAACTTCACTTCCTCTGGGAAAGCTTCCTCCACCCACAGAAAAAGTCAGGGCCCTGTTACACCATTGTTCCACTTGCATTTTATCTTTATAGCACTTTGTTCCATATAGTCTCATGATATTTGTGTCATTCTTTTATTATTTTCTATCTCCCCAATTCAAAGGTGGGTCTCCTGAGGACCAGGACCTTGTCTGTTTCGCCAATCAGTTTCCATGCTATTTCAACACATGCCCGGGACAAACAGGTGTTCAAAACAAATACTATGAAATTAATATTTCTGGAGAGAGACACATGAAAGCACCTGCTCACAGAAAAATAAAAAGGACCTTGCTGTCAAGTGTTAGCCCAGCTATTCTAGAGGATAAGGGCAGAGCACAGGCGCATGTGGCTTCTAAGATCTCCAGAACACAACTGGACATCATTGTCAGGGCCCAAATGTGAAGGTCAAGAAAGCCGGTTGACAGAGTTGGACACTTAGGTCCCCTCTGACTCTGAAGGTCTTTGACTCCAAGACTTATAGAACCCAATAAATTCAAGCCCTGTGCTGAGTCCAGTACAGGTCATGAAGGAAGCACTTGTGGTCTGAGTGGAACACAATCCATTGTGTCCTGCAGGAAAGCAAACTGATTGCCCTGTTTCCTGGGTGCCTCTCACTCATGACCCAGATGACAGGCTCAGGAACTACCCTCAGGCATCCTCCTGAGAGTCCTGCAACTCTCTCTCAGGTGGGCTGATCTCTTGCTCTGTCCTACTTACCATGAGTTACCTCTGTGTTTGACATGAAGGAAAACAGGTCTGTTTAGATTAACTTCCATAAAATCTAGGAATAACCAGCCAGTTCAAGGAAGAGGCACTTTCCTTAATCTGAGAAATCCTTCAGTTTTCAGATTTCTAAGAAGCTTCCGGAAAAGTTAAGCCTATTGAGACAGTGAGGATGGACCAAAGATGTGAATGAAGTTATGCCCAAGACAAAGAAGATGCTCTTTATTAGCTGTGTTCTGAGAATGAGCTACCTGAGTGCCATAGACAAGACTCCATGTAACCTACGTTCTCCCAGCCTGGAGGCCCCAAGGAAAGGGAAGCTATGATTATCACAGGGGCAGCTCAGAAAGGTTTCATAGAAGAGTCATGTACAGTGAATGTGTTTGTAAAGAATGAAAACCTGTCCTAGGGAGAGGGCAAAGGAGGTGCAGAGACATCGGGAGCACTGGAACTCTCATTCACCCAGTGTATTATTACACATGAAGCAGAGTCAGGGTGCAATCAGTTGGCCCACTTCTGTTGGCTGATCAACCCAGGGAAAGGCAGTGTGCGGAGGAGCAGGAGACTGATGATGAAGGTGAGGAAGGCCCAGCAGACTGCAGGAGGACCGGGTGCCCCGCAGAGAAACTAGATTGCATATGGTGGGAAAGTAGAACTACGGGCATTGGGAAGGGGGTTGAGCCAGACCAGGGCTCCCTGTCCTACAGCTTTGGAGCTGATGGTGGCATGGCCATTAGAGATGGCAGCAGGGTCTGGATGTTTGAAGATCATGGCGTTGATCAGGCAAGGGGTCATAAGGGCTCTTCTTTGACGGCACATATGCTGCAGTTGGAATGATATTGTTGCCTGACTCTTGTGCAAGGACGACATATGGATTCACGAAACATTCCACTTTTTGTGTTGGAGGGGCAGAGTTTCAGCCAGGAAAGATGGAAAGTTCTGGAAGTTGTCGGTGATGATGGTCACACAACAGTGTGAATGTGCTTAGTGCAACAGAACTGCACCATTAAACATGGCTAAAATGGCAAATTTTGTGTATATTTTACCATAATAAAAGAAGTCACCAAAATGAAAAAGACAGATGGTAAAGGTTTGTTGTAATGCTGAAGAGGAGAGGTGGAGAGGAAGGTACAGGTGTTGGAGTTCTTTTGAAGGACAATCCACAGAACTTGCTGATGGGTTAGATGGAGGAATGAGAAAGAAGACAAACGTTTTGCAGTGGTCTGTGATGCTGGACTGCTGCACTTGAGAAACAGCTTGGTTTGAGCAGTAACTGGTAGGGATACCCTAGCGACCATGTGTTTGCCCAGCTAACAGAAGCTGACCCTGTCTTTCCCCTCATCTGATCGGTCCTAAGTAGAAAAAGAGGAATCACTCCCTTATAAGACCTCCCGGAACTTTTCTGTTGTGCATATGGTTGATGGCCAATAAATATTTGAATTACTGATCAGGTAGATACTGGAGTTCTAATTGCAAGACACCATTACCGTTTCATGGTGGTTGCACCCTTACCTTGTGTTTAATTTTCCTGGAAAACGAGTTTCCCTGATCTAACAAATATTCAACTTAAGATGAAGAAGAGACTCACTTATAACTTTTTTCCCATTATTTTCTGTAATGAAGGCATATAAATTCCAGAAAAGTCCCTAGACAGTTGTATGAGAAGGAGAAGAGTTCTCCAAAACGGCCCCGAGCTTCCCTGGAGCACCCAGAGGAGCTTGCTGAGCAAGAGTGGAAGGGGCACTAAGGGATGGAGTGTTCTAGCAGTCATTACGCAGCCATTAATTAAACTATAGACTAAAGATCATTAAAAGCAATTAGTGCTTTGTCAGTTACTGCAAGCTGGAGCTCTCAATTTTTTTTTAAACTGGTGATTCTCAAGAGGAAAGATTATGCAGTTTTGAAATAAAACTTGTCCCAAAGTTTTCAGTTGAGGTGCTTAAATAAACTTGAAATGTCAAATAACGTTTAAAGGATTCTAAAGTTTTATATTTAACAAAGGAGCTGTAGAATACAAATTTTGCTGATGTGTTAAATCATCAACACAAGAGTGGGGATGATAAAATGTGGGGAAAAAGATAAAAAAAAAACAGAGAAAAAAATTACACATTCAAATCTCTACTGATTTTCAAAGGTGGTTGGCACTTTAAATACTACCACATCTGACACTCAGAAACTCGGAGATTTATATTGTTAAGCCTATTTTACAATGTTACAGATTCTCAACTCAGGCTTGGTGTATTAGTTACCTATTGCTATGCAACAGATTATCACAAACCTAGTTACTTAAAAAATAATCCATCTATCATCTGCAGTTTCTGTGGGTGGAGGGACCCTGCTTAGGGAAGCCTGTCATCAGGTGCTAACCAGGACTGGGTGCCATCAGTGGCTCAGTTGGAGAAGTGTCTTTACCAAGTTCCTACAGGATTTTAGCAGAATTAATTTCACTGAGGCTGCAGGATTCACAGCAGCTCACTTCTTTAAAGCCAGCAACAGAGAGAGACACGAGCAAGACAGGTGCTTCACTCTATGTAATCACATGTACCACACTGGGTTGATAAAAGCAAGTCCCAGGTCCTGTCCACACACAGGGCAGCAAGTCGTGCAAAGGCATGAAGACCAGAGGCAGGGGCACAGAGGCCACCTTGAAGATCACTCGCAGTCAAAGTCATACAAAAAGTACACAATGGCGGAGATCTGGTCTTTCTGCCTCCAAAATCTGTGTTGGATTCTAGTCACAGATGTCCCTCTAAGCACCTGGACTCCTCATTTAAAATACAAGCAGCTTCATCTCACTGATATTTGTAATTCTCCAAGTTTCAGCAAATGTGATGGGCAGTGTGGTTGAGACCTTGCCTGCAGAGAAGCCATAGTGGCCACCCTCTGTATCCTCACATGAGGGACCCACCAGCCTTTTGTTTTTTTTTTTAAGATTGAGGGGCAGTGAGGTAGAGGAGAGAAATAATTTTTTAAAGGGAGAAGGATAGTGAGAGAGAGAGAGAGAGAGAGAATCAATTTTTATTTAGTTTTCCACATGGCTTTCATTGCTCTGACACTTAGTTATGTACGTGGGTGCTGGGGTTTTAACCGGTGTACTGGCGCATGCGGGGCAAGCACCATAACCACGGAGCCACGGCTCCAGCGCCAGTCATTTTAATATACCCTTTTGTTCTCTTGCAGCATCATGTATGGCATTGTGATCCGAACTATTTGGATTAAAAGCAAAGCCCACGAGGCGGTGATTTCTAACTGCTCAGGTAAGTTGTGAGATCACCTAATTCGTGGCTAATTTTACCTCCTGCAGAGGTTTTTCTCTAGCAAATATGAGCTAGGGTTTCCTGGGTGCCCAGTTTTATATCAGCCTCACAAATATATCAGAATCTGGCTTGCAGATCAGACCCACCAAAGACCATCTCCAGCAGGCTCCATCTTCCTCACTTGGATCCCTGAAAACCAGGAGAAGGAATGCGGGACTTAGAGTCTAGCCAAGCTGTGTCCGCAAAGTTCCAGCAGTCTTTCAGCCCAGACCAAGAGTCTCCCCAGCCTGGAGGACATAGGAGAGATCACTGGAGGACACAATGCATTCAGCAAACACTAGGCTGGGCCTTTCTGTTAAATTTAGAGATGGGTACATCTGCCATCTGTCCACAGAATGATCCTGGGCTCTGAGCCAGCTAAGGAGATGTTCACATGCTGTCCTGGATTCTCTGACACAACCCAAGATGGCCCACTAGGTCCCTTCCCAAATTCATTTTGGTGAACCTGGGTATGCAGCACCTTCTAAGCAACAGGTCTGAGATCTGGAGGTGGGCTCTGTTTCACAACTAAAGGTTCCTGTGCCTGTTCAGGTCACCTTGGAGAGAAAACAGCAAATCAGCAGGCCTGAAAGAGGGGAAAGGCTGCTAGTTTTACATTTGTTATAATGTGATAGGTGTGTAGGGTGAGACTGGCTCCTCCCATTTCTTGTGAATGCTTGCATGTGTGTGTGCACGTACACACACACACATCCAAGACCACATGCACAAAACATACAGATCTACAAACCTTCACACACCTAGTGTCATACACACTTATTCCACATATGCCACTAAAAGCTGTGCCACCTTGCCAACTCATGTAACCTTTCTGGACTTCGAGATATTAAAATGTGGGTCTAAACTTGGTCCCCTCCAAGTTATCTCTTTTCAGACTTGGAGTTAATGCATTTGCATTATTAGAGCAAAACTGAGCTTAATACATTCCCCTGGAACCTCCTTCTCCCCTTGGGATGTGAGACTACAGAGGATTCACAAGGGTCACTGAGCACTGGTAATCTGGGTCTCTTTGCCTAGGAGAATGAGTAGAGATGGGTTAGTCCTAGTGTTCTCATCTGAATTCAGTTCAGTTCTGCAATGTTCTGCATTCAGGAAGGGCACAAAGGACTGGAAATGATGAATGAATAGCACAGTTCCTGATTATCAGCAATTGACAGTCTAGGGCCTTGTGTCTCAGCAACACAGCCAGGACAGAGGGACAGACAGACAAGGCCGCTACTGTTGGCCACTTGGCTAGTTCCTTCCCATCCATTTTCCCCTTTAATTCCTGCATACTGTCCAAGGTGGTATTATTGATTTCTTTCCCAGATAAAAGGCTTAAAGGTAGTACACAGTTTGCTGGTTTCTACAGGTCACACGGGACATGTCCAGGATTCATGTGATTGAAATCCCATGCTTCCTCCCCTAAATCTGGCTAGACTGCCTCCCAGAAGGAAGAACATTATAGAAAAGAGATGATGAATGACTAAAAGAAGGGAAAAATGGAAAGAAAGAAAAAAACTATTTTTGAAGAACAATCCACGCACAAGGCCTTGGGCATGGTCTGTCCTGCATGGCACTCCCCCCAGGGCTTTTCTGCAGACAACACCCTCCACCCCCTTGTCTCATCTTCTGAAGTTTTTGTTTTCGTGTATTTAAAATCTAATAGGTGATTCATGACTGGTATGTTCAGGGCCTAATTTTGCTGATAGCCAGGTCCTCCTATACTTTCAGATTTAAATTAGATTCCTTTAAGCCTGGGATTTCTGCAGTCTCAGCAGGCTGGCTTGCTCCTCCCTGCCTGCCCTGAGTGTGCACCCTCACTGTCTCACTTCCCTAGCGCTCTGCTCACCCCACTCCTGCTCCACCGGCTGTGTAGCCCACCTGCTTCTCCATGAGTTCACCACTTGCAAGGGTGAGGGCACATACTGCTGGAGGTCTGGGGTAACAGGAGGTCTCCACATCCTGCCAGCTACCCACCTACCTGCTTTGTTAGCAGTCCTCCCCTCACTGTGGTTGAGCTCCTGTCTCTCTCCAGAGTCCCCCATACCTCCCTTCTGCGACATTTTCCTCCCCCTAGCCTCCACCACTGAGATGATACAAAACCACTTGCAGATTTGTTTCAGCTGACATATAACATGACGTTACCCTCCCCCCAGGGTGGAAATACTACCATTTTCACTTTTACATGTAATTGTGCTTATCTGTTACACCTATTTTGGGTTGTCTCTATCTCTTATGACCACTAATGACCTCTTCCTGGAATGAGGCTAGATGGTATTCTCGAAAGATCATATGTTTTCTGTGCCGTATTCATAAATGGAACTCACTTGATTTGCTCTCTGTCATAACGGCCAAGCAGCTTTGGAGTTGGCCAGTAAACGGGAACTCCAGCAGTGCTGGCATGCCACGATTATTGCTCATCAACTAGAGGACATTAGCAATGATTAGTGTGAACAGAAGCTCACTTTGTAAACACTGGCTGCAAAATTCAAGCCATCTTTAGTGTAACAACCATTCTTCTTGCTGACAAATACGTCTATTTTCTCCCACTCAGAGGCAGACTGAAAGAAAAAGGAAAACTATTTCATAAAAGATCTAGAGACTTTCCCACAAAAAAAGTGTAAAGAGTGATAGGTGGATCAATTTCCCAACCTTGCACTTGGTCTTTCATAAATGAGCATTCTCTTAACATCCATCTGTTCAGAACGTTCTCCGCATGGAGGCAGGAGACCAGGGAGGCTCACCCAGGGATCAGACAGAATGCAACATATCTGGACAGAACTCGATCTAGTCTTTATGTTGGCAGATATTATGTGATCCATGCTCTATGCAAACTGATATCTCAGATTAAATGAGGCAGAATGGGGTAGAGGAAAAAAGCCATGGATTGGGAAATGGGTTAGCGTCTTTCACAGTCTAGTTTAACGCATTTCAGACGAACCCATTAAATGCTCTCAGTATTAGCTTCTTCATCAGTAACTGTGGATAAAATAGCCTTTCTACAGATAATGAATTTAACATTCAATTCTGTTAAATACATTTTAAGTGTATTTAACAGAATAAATCCTAGAAAAATATAAAGAGAAATAAATTAAGATTACAATGCTTGTGGATAGTATGATTCAGTATGTCAAAGAGACCAACTCTTCCCAACTGATCTATAATTTAATACAGTTCCAGTTAAATGTGGATTGAGATATTATATTGAGATTGATAAGCTGCTTTTAAAATATACATGGAGGGACTGGAGCGGTGGCTCAGCAGTTACTGCTCTTGCCTAGCATGCCCCAAGTAGGCGAGTTCAAACACCAGCACCATGCACACAGCAAAGTCGCAGAGCAACAAAGGCCACATGAAAAAACTAAATAAAAATTGTTTCTCTCTATCTCTCTCTTTCACTGTCCATCTCTCTTAAAAAATTTTTTTAAAAAATAAAATATACATGGAAAAAATTAAGAGCCAAGAACAGCCAAGACATTCCTGGAAAAGGAAAATAATGTAGAAGAGGTTTGCTGTTCCAAATATTAAGATTTATTACAAATCAGGGTGGTTAATTGAGTGTGGTATTGATACGATACAATAGACAAATAGAAAATAAAACAGCCCAAAACAGACCTGTACATACATGAGAACTTGGTAGATGTCAGAAGATCATAGGAAAAGAAATGAAATTGGATCTTTACCTCCATCCATAGGCAAAAACCAATTTTAGGGGAATTAGAGACTTAAACATGAAAAATAAAACTATTAAAACAAAATGCAGGGGCTGGAGCCTTGGCTCGGCGGTTACCGCGCTTACCTGGCGTGCGCGAGTACACGAGTTCAAACCCCAGCACCACGTACACTACGAAGTGTCTGAGCAATGAAAGTCACATGAAAAACTAAATAAAAATTGCTTCTCTCTTTCTCTCTCACTGTCCCCTCTTTCTTTAAAACAAAAAAATGCAGGATGATATAGTTATGATATTAAGGAAAGAAGGATTTCTTAAATAAGATACACGATACATTGACTTATACAAAGAAAATGCATAAATTTGACTCTGTTAACATGGTAACTACCAATGCCTGAACTAGGAAAAGCTATTTACGACACTTATAACTGGAAAAGATTAGTATGAAGAACTCCTTAAAATCAATTTTAAGATTTTTTAAAATGACAAATGCATTGTAAAAATCAGCAAAACATGAACAGGCATTTCACAGAAAGGGAAACAGGAGTAGCCAAAAAGAAGATTCGTCACCAAAGTACATGCTTAAATCTCAATTACATATAACTTTCCACCCACAAAATTAGTAAAATTATAAAAATCTGATAATTCTAAGTATTTGCAAAGGCATGAATCTCATGGTTTATGGCTTCCTTGGCAATATAATTCCTCAAAAACTTAGTAGGCTTTTGATCTGTTTGCTTTCTGATCTTATATGCTAAAAACCATACTGGAAACATTGTTCTTAATATAATGCTCAGATCTAGTTTTCTTCTGTGCTTCCTCAACCAAGTCCTGCCTCTCAACTTGGTGGAAGCAAGCTCCAGGTCATCTGAAACAGTAAGTGGGAGACCTCGTCCTTTGTCTGATCTTTGCCTCAAGGATAAGTCTTAAGTGATATTTTCTAATCAACACCTCTCAAAGTGATAGGTTAATTTGAAGATCAGGGCTAGGTTTATCAGCAAGGACCTGCACACTTAGGAAAGGCTCATGTTTGGCTTCATGTTCTGCTTACATTTTCATTTTACACTGAGCCACATAATGTATGTAGTCAGGACCTTTGGAGACCAGGAACAGTTAGCCTTTGCAACTCTCCAAGAACCCAAATTGGTAGACTTTCTCTAACTCCTTTTTATTTACACCCATAAGCCAACCAACTTTTGTCTGAGCTCATTTCTTTTTACCAGTTCCTTGCTAAAGACATCTGGTAACAATCAATAAACACTATTCAGTTTACCAACCTTGCCCCCTGAGATCCAGGCTCAGTAGAGTCTGCCTTCCCAGCATCATATGTGCCACTTCCAACAAATGGATCACTAGAGCCCCAGCTTCCAGTCTCAGCATCCTTGCCGCCTGCTGCCTGCCCACTTAGACAGTGCCACATTTTAGGCTATTTTTTTTAAAAGACAGCATTGCACATAAGGTACCAGATTCTGTTTTAGTTAGGGAAACACAAGCAGCTGTGTAAACTCCAAAATACCGGTCCCCTTAACGAAACGGAAGTTTATCTCTTGCTCAATTAAACTCCAATTGGTAATAATGGCCAAAGGGAAGAGCACTGTTCCGTACAGTCAAAAATTCAAGCAGGTAGGGATTCTGCTGCATTTAACAAAGGGCTACTAAGGTGTCCCTCGGCACCTACATGCAGCAGGCAGGGCAGGGGTGAGGAGTGGCAGTTTTCTCCACTGGCTTATCTGAGTCAAGTCTGGGGAGGGTAGACATCAATTCTTCCCTCAGTGGGCTTAAGCAGAACTTAGTTGAATGACTACACCCTGCTGAAAGGCAGACTGGGGAACACAGTATTGCTGCATGCTCAAGAGAAGGACAGGGTTTGGTGGAAAGCTCACTCATCTCCGCATAATTACAGACCTGTCAGGGTTTTGCCTGAGCTAGGAACTGAGGTATGGAAATGGCTGAGTCTTCTCAGATCTGACTATGACCTCCAGTTGGCACTGGGCTAAAAACCTCCTGAGAAAAGAACTCAAAATGCTCTCATCTTGAAGGTTCAAACATATGCAGGCATGTCCAGCTAATCAGGAGAAGCAGCAATTGATGGGAAAAAAATGGGGGAGGATAATGAGTTCCCTGAGGATCTTAAAGGCAAAAAGAAGTGTTTGTTCTGGGTCACCTAAGACTATTCCAACCTAATCACTCCAGCCTTTTGTCAGCAACTCAGGAGGACAAAGCAGAAATCCCTGGGAGCTTAGGCCCCTGATGCAGACCCCTGTAGCCTCAGAGCAGAGAGAAGTGAAGACTTGTCCTTGTTTCCCCACAGAAGCACTTTGAGAGCAGGTATCCCAGGGAACAGTGGTGATGCTGAATAATCCACAGCCAAGGCACAAAGCTGGGGCCAAGAGAAGTGGGTCAGAAAGCAAAGCAACCACCCAGGGACACAAACTCTGATGAAGAGAACTCGCAGGGGTGACTTGCAAGTGACTATGGCTACCAAACAGAGGGTGCCCAGCCACAGCCCCTCCAGAGAGGTCGCATGGAGTGGCATGGGGCTGCCCAGGGCAGCAGCAGGAACCACGAAAAGCATGATTCAGATATAGTCCCTGCAGAGGCACAGGTGGTGGACCAGGAAGATCCGGGAACACTTGGAAACACCCCCTTGGGTTTACCAGAAAAATTAGAAAGTTAAAAGAATCCTGGGAAGAGACTGTCTGTTCCCCTACGGCTAAGCAGAGAAGGTCTAATGCACACAAAAAAAATTGACTAATGAGTTTCAGGGGCATTCAAATTTATATTTGGAAATCACTATTGACTAAAAATGGATTTTAAGCTTCAAAACTTCAGTAATCCGGAAAAAAAATGCTAAAATGTATATTTAATTTCTTTAGTCAACATGAAGTACACAAAGTTTCCAACACAGGAAACATACTTATTTTAAAATATTGCCAGTATGTCTTCCTTGTTTCTAAACAAATCACCTGCTCTTACTATAGGTCCACAGATGGATCTTCCCATCTGGAAGGAATGAATTTTTGTCTCCTTTACAATCCAAAAGGACCAATCACTCCAACTTCAGGTACTCAGCCACTGTGAAGAATGGGTTCCCATCCGCTCAGTTATGAGCCTGAAGCCTGTAGAAGGTTCAGAGCTGGACCTGGCCTTTTGGAGACTGAATTTCCAGCATGACCTCCATTGAGGATTCACCCTGGAAATAAAACAGTCTAAATCAGTGTGCGTGTTACAGTTCAAATCTAGTGGGCCCACTGCCTCCAGGCTGCCCAAGCCATTAATGCACAGTGACAGCTGAATTTCACTGCTTTTCACTGCAGCTCAGCAGCAAAGCCTGAGTAGAAATAATCCTTTTTTCTCCCAATAAAGGGGAATTACCGGCATTTTGTAGCTCAGCTCTCTTTGAAGAGCCATCTTTGGAAGCTGGAGGCTTTGCATTTCCTGGAGTGGTCAGATTAAAGATGCTTTTTACTGATCTCATTGGGAGAGCGGAGGGCAAGATAGTTGATTATATTGTCACCTAGTTGCCCTGTGGAAAGTATTTTGAGTTTCCATTTTAAACAGATTTCAGAGCACAAATGTCATTTTCAAAAACTTTCAGAATGACCAACTATGTCTTCAGAGCCCTACTGTTTAGGGCCCAGCTGTTACTTAGGACCAGCAAGTTGAGACGCTTTGAAAAGATATAATTTGGTCTGCTATCATCTTTCCTTGCTCCCTACAGGTATAATCCCACCCTGATAATTTTCTGCTGTCTACAGATAACATTGTATAAGGTAGTAATACCTTGTGTTTTCTTCCATAAAGATAGCTCATATTCCTCATAAAATTCAGTTAAAACTTCATTCATCCCAACTAGCAGGGTAACTGACATCCCAGCATGAAACTTGGTACTTGAATGCATTATTTTACTGTAATTATCAAGATAACTCTGTGAGTTTAGTGTGCTTCATTGGAGTTTAAATGGGGAGATTAAAACTAGGGAAGTTGGGCTATGTACTTAAGCATTCACAGCTAGTCATTGGGGTAGCTGGAAGGTGTATTCAGGTATGATTCTGAGGTCCTGGTCCCTTCCAAGATACTACCCTAGAAATCAGGGCTCTGACTTGTAGCACCTTGAGTAATTTGGACTGTATAACTCTTTGTTGGGAAAGGCTGTCCTACATATTGAAGGTCTAACAGCATTCCTGGCCTCTACCCACTAGATACACACACACACAGACACACACAGAGAGACACACACACATAGAGACACACGCGCGCATGTGCGCACACACACACACATACACACACAGATATGGCAATCAAAAATGGGTCCAAGGATTGCTCAAGTCCTCTGGAAGGCAAAAATCATACCCAGTTGAGAACTGTAAATGTTCTTGCAGATCTGCTCCCTTACAATGCTTGGATTCTGTGGTTTTAAGAAATGCACAGAATAAGTTAAAGGCCATAACAGTATTTAAGAGTGGCTTTGCAGTGTATGCTTTAAGATATAAGAATCGTTTATCATTAACATTTGTTATTTGCACCTAAAAAAGTCCCATTTGCGTTATTATTGGTAATAGTGTGTCTTCTCAATGAAATGTGCACCCTACAAAAATGCTTGAAAGCTGATGCCTCAGGAATCCAGCCCAGCTCCTCCCAAAGACATCCCAGGTCCTCAGTTCCCTGCACCCTCAAACCCCACGTACTTGCAGGCCACATCCAAACAAGATGACTCACCGCGGTGCAAACACATCCTCCACTTGTCTTGTTTCGTGTCTTGGCTAAGAGCATGCCCTCTGCTTCCCATTTCTTCCTTGATGCTGGGCCTGCACCTCTGCCTTTGCCTTTGGAATCACTCTCATATGATTCAAAGTTTACTTGATGTTCTCTGCATTTCCCATGCAGCCTGCCTGTCCTCTATTCATGGCTGGCTTCTTCTCTCATCTCATGTCATCTTTCCTGCTGGATTAAAGTTGATAGAAAACTAGAACTCTATTTTGGTCTTCTGTTCAGTCCATATCTCTTAGCACATATGCTATGTTTGTTGGATTAAGCTGGGTTGGAGAACAGATTAAATGAATAAAGCTAAGTAAACTTCTAAAGAGTTTGTGTGGGGATTCAAACACACCTCAAACATGAAATCTGAAAAAACGTGGTGAGGGAAACAGCACTGAAGCTGGCCACGCTGGTGGATAACAGCTTGCCCATTTTGACTTCGGTGCTACCTAGGCCTCTGAGCTGGGCCACTGCTAGGATTGTGCCCATGGCAGCCAACTTAACGGCACCCAGTTGAGTAGTGTAGGTAGGGAGGAAGAGTGGCCTCTTGTCCCTGCTTCCTTCACTGAGGTGTGTTCTGGGGCAGGTCTGTGTCTATCCAGAGAAAGAAGACTTTCCAAATTTCCAGAAAGGGGTCATATGGGCTAACAGGAACAACTCTTCCACAGAGGCCAAGGACCCAGGGCCAACATTTCATCCACAAATATGCCATCTTTCCATTCTTTTACTGCACATTGTTTTACTACTATACCTGGACTATGATTCATTAAATAAACATTAATTAATCATTTAATATGATTATAGGCTACAGGTATGGAGAAAAGAAAGCTCCTATCCTCCTCTAGCTTATATTCTAGTGGATTCTTATTTCACACACCCCAAGTGTTTTTCTACTACATGGCAGCCCACATATGATTAAAGTTATACTTAAGCTCAGATGTAGGACAATTTTTATGATATTTTATTGAGAGCATTTTGAGCTTGAATTTTGTTGAGTAAAGTTTCTGAGTTAGATGAATAAGTTGGTCTGGGACAACCATTCTAATTAAATTACTTTGCCCAGATTGCTGAAGCAAACACATAGGCATCCTAGCATAGCATGGTGCTCAAAGAACAGCCCTTCACAGAGAAGGCCTCAGACCCTGTGATCACACAGTCATCTGACCATCTCTCCATCCCACAGCTTTTGCATATTGTATTAAGTTGCAAACTGAACAATTTCCAGAAACCATCCTTGAGCCATTTTTACTCTGAAAGTTTCTGAGGAGAGTCTTATGGTCATGGTCTAGCAGAATATAAGTGGTCCCATCCATTGAAAGCTACAGATCTAATCTTCAAAGTTTCTGTTGGTAGAAAGAGAAAGTACAGCACCTTGATCACTCCATTTTACTATTCCCTGTTTTGTTTCTACAGATGGGAAACTGTGTACCAGCTACAACCGAGGGCTCATCTCGAGGGCAAAAATTAAGGCCATCAAGTACAGCATTGTCATCATTCTTGGTAAGCAATGTCTCTTCTTGGGTTTTAAAACTGTATAAAACTTCCAAAACCAAACTGACAGCAGGAATCCCATGCAAGGAGGAATTTGTGTGCGACACTTCTATCTTTGTCCGCTTGGAAAGTAATGTTTGAGACTCATCAGTCCATCTGGGCTTCTTCAGGGACCAACATTTGGTTGCTAATCTTTCCCCTTATGAATGGACTTGTCCACGAAAGCCCTGCGTTGGAAAACTTCGATTAAGTTGATTAAGACCTAATTAGTGGAAGTTTATTCTGAGAGCACTCCATTGATTCTGGTGCTTCTTTTAAGACATACTCCCCGCCAGGGCTGAAAACAGCAAAGGTAAGACAGGAGTGCATTCCATTTCATCTAGCATTTAACTTCAGGGTCACTGTTCACTCTTCCCTTATGGCCATCTTTCCTGCCCTTCCCCCTTGTCACCTTCTGCTCTTTCCCTTTCCTTTCTCTCTACTCTTAACATCCATAAAGTCACCTTGTACTGTTGTGTCTGAAATGTTCTCCTCTCAGATGGATACATGGCTTACTTCGCCCACCCGCTTTTTGTTCCCTAACAATGACATATCCTTCTGCCTCCTTAGCAAGTCATTTAAAATAACCTTCCTCTAGTCTTACCCTGACTTATTTTTCCTAACAGTTCCTACTTCTGTCTACACACACACTCACTCACTCACTCATCCTACTTACTATCTCCCAGCTAGAGCCATAAATCCATGAGGGCAATGACTTGCTTTTGTTTTACTTACATTATTATCACCAAGGACTAAAATAAGGTCCCTTGCTCATTGCTCAATTAAAATTTGTTGAAGCACAAATGAATCAAGACACACAACAAGGAAAGGGATTTGTGCTATCTCCTTTTAGCTGAAATACCTACCCTCCTTGCAGCTCCTCTGGCAGTTCTTAGAAGCTCCAAGAAAGCATTAGTTGCATGTCAAATCACCAGAGCAGCCTGTCTCCCTTTCCTAAAATGCAACCTCCAAATGCCAAACAGACCAATACAGTGTGACTCAGCCAGCAGAATATAGGCATAAAACAACGCTGCAGGTGGAAGTGCGGAGGAAGTGCACTCAACCCCCCAGGGCTCTGAGGAGCCTTTCTCAGAGGCTTCTGAAGTAGATTAAAGACTCCCTTCTCTTCCCAAATGGAACCACACATACACATTCCCTGAAATAAGTCAGGGAATGCATGCTTGTACATTCATTCCAGAGTCAGCATAAGCCTTTTAAATCAGGGACCATAGTCCTAGACCTTGCAAATCCTTTCAGTCCACAAGCAGGGATTCTTTCAAGAGGGTCAGTGAGTCCTGACAGACCAAAATGGCCCTTTCTATAACAAATGCTTTGAGATGCCCCTTTACCATGCTAAAATGACATGTGTACATAACATTTTCTACCTTGCACAATTTTTAAAAAAAATCAGTGCACTGCCCCAACAATTACCTAAAGTAAGAGTAGAAAAGAAAAGATTTATAATAATATAACACCAATTTTGACATGTAACTATGTGGCCATGGCTACATGAGAAGAATAATGAAGTAATCGGATGCTTACACCTGAACATAGTAACAGCTACAAACAAAAACTAATACAGGTGTGTTTTCATGAAGACATAAAACTTGTAAGTAGCATTGCTGTCAGTGACTTGATTTCTAACAGGCAAACAAACATTGGTAAAGTTCCAGATTAATCTTTCCTCCTTTTACAAGGAAGTTGCATTTCTGAAAAATTTCAGTTTAAAAATGTCCATGTACATATATAAAAGAGTTGGTTTGTAGATTCACATAATTATAAACCTACCAATGTCCAATCAAAGAATGTATGGAATATGAGACAAATTTTTAGTGATTGGGCTACTGCCTGTAGCATGCAGGACTGGCATCACTGTGACAATTACACACACACACACACACACACACACACACACACACTGCAGTTTTACCTTGATATCCAAAAATCACTCTTCTGGGCCAATGTTGAGATTAACCATCTGAGGCCCAGAATCTCAGTGGTGTTTGTATTTGAATGGTTCTCATTTAAAACATTACAACCATCTGCGGACAAAAAAAAATCATTTATTAATTCATCATTCCAAAACTCCCCAGCAAGTTACAGAGTTCCTCTTGAACAGTTATAGAGCAAAGTTTTCCCAGCATGCAAATGACTTAAGAAGTCACTTTTCTCCCACTCTGAGGAAAAATACTATGGGTGGGAAAGAGAATTGAGGGAGAAGAGTGGTAATGGTATAGCAAGAGAGAAGGGAGCACATGGGGGTGTTCAGTCAACCCCAGAGCATGTGGCTCTGCAATAACCCATGCTCTCCAAAGACATAGGAGATAATAGGTAAGTATCACTTTGTTTTATATATGATACATTATATGCTATATATTATATGTTATACAATGTATAATATATTATACATGTATTATTATATTAATACTCATATATATGGAATATTATGGAGACTAAGAAGTCATAAAATCTGCAGTTGGCAAGCTAGAGACCCAGGAGAGTCAATGGTCTAAGTTCTAATCCAAGTCTGAGTACAAAGGCCTGAGAGCAGAAGGATTGATGATATACAGTGACTCCAGGTATGAAGGTGGAAGACCAACATCCCAACTCCAAGACAGTCAGCAGAGAGAACGAATCCTTTCTCACTCAGTTTTATTGTTCTATTCATGCTTTTAAGAGATTGGATGAAGTACCCCCAACATAGGGAGGACACTCTGATTTTCTTACCCCACTGATTCAAAAGTTAATCTCATCTGGAAACACCCTCATAGATGCATCCAGAATAATGTTTAGCCAAATACCTTGGCATCCACAGGCCCAGTCCAGATGGTATACACTTAACCCCCTCACACTCTAGATTCCCACATTCCACTCATTTCCTTTGAGGATTTGGAGCCAAACATAATCTGGGTCTTTCACCCACCAATTGACTTGGATAGGGATATTGGTTGGGTGTTTTCTGGAGAGGTTAACTTAGAGATGGAAAAGAAAATTGTGAACATTGTGATCAGACAGGGCTGTGTTTTGAAACAATGGGATAACTTCTACACCCTGCTATATCCTAAAACTGGGAGTCACTGAATGGTCAAAGTGTTTCCTGTTCTCTGTCTGGTCCCAGGGTATGTCCAAAGACTTTTGCTCATTTTTCTTCAGTGCTGTATTGGATGAGAAGATATGGCTGTGCTTTTCAGTCCCCAGGCTTTCAATAACAAGTCCCCCACTGTAGAAGCTGACTCCCTTTTACAGATAGGGAAGATACAGAAAATCTCTGCTCAGAAATGTTGCCTGTAGGATGTGAGCCTATGTATAAGCATACGTGTTTAAGCAACTATGACACCGATGTCAACATGTGCAACTGTTCTAAACAGCACACCCAGCCCTATAAGTTCTCTGGAAGATTCCAGGTGCCCCAAATCCTCCCAGTTGAAACTTCAGTCAGGGCCAACCAAGACAGACCCCTGAACTGTGGCCTCTGTGGTGCTAATGGTTCTATCCTCCCTAGCTTTCATCTGCTGTTGGAGCCCGTACTTCCTCTTTGACATTTTGGACAATTTCAACCTCCTTCCAGACACCAAGGAGCGTTTTTATGCCTCTGTGATCATTCAGAACCTGCCAGCACTGAATAGTGCCATCAATCCCCTCATCTACTGTGTTTTCAGCAGCTCCATCTGCTTCCCCTGCAGGTAAGCAGTGCTATTACCTGAGACAGAGGCCGACAGCCACCACGTTCTGACCCTCATGTGTGTGTGTTCTTCATTCCAAGACAGGTTACAGAATTGCCTCTTCATAGATGACACTTGAGCGATCAGAAAGTTTCCGCTAGTGTCACAGATTAAAACCCAGTCCTGAGCGCTGGCCAGGGCTCCTCTTCTATACCACAACACTTCCTATAATAACCACCTAATCATGACACATTTAGAAGGTCTTTATTTTGTTCAAAGATTCTCTACATTAATCACCTCAATATAATCTTTTTTTTTTTTTTTTTTTAAAGAGAGAGGGACAGTGAGAGAGGCAGAGAAAGACAGAAACAACTTTATTTAGTTTTTCACATGGCCTTAGTTGCTCCAACACTCAGTTGTGTACGTGGTGCTGGGGTTTGAACCCGGGTCCTCGTGCTTGCCAGGCAAGTGCCGAAACCACTGAGCCACCGCTCCAGCCCCACCTCAATATAATCTTATCTTGGTGACAGGACATGGAGTATTTTTACCATTTTATAAGTAAACAATGTACGACTTACAAATGAAATGATAATGTTGAGGTTACATCAATAATTACTGGGAGAGCTAAAATTAAATCCCTCCCAAAATTACTGTCACTCTGCTGTATTTCACCTTTTACCCTGCGTAGGCTAGGGAGAAGGTGGACAAATTCATATCGAATAGTGGAATGGTTTAAAGCTTGGGCTTAATACCAGGGGCAGAGGTTAAATTCTGTCATTGTTTATCCTTAGCTATGTGTGACCTTGGGCAAGTTATTTAAGTTTTGTAAACCTCAGTTTTCTCAGCTGAAAAACAGGCTGAATAGCACTCTTGGCCAGAAGTGTCTCTGTCCACGGGACTCTGGTGCTGAACAGCAGGCCGAAGAGCTGCAAGACGTGGAGAGGGAGTACATGTCAAGTGTCTACTAGTTGTCTGATCTTCAATAATTCTCCATAACTACTATCTCTTAGCATCTCTGCTTCCCTTTTCATCAGGTCAAATTATTTTTCCTTGCTGCTTTATTCTTTCTCTAGGGAGCGAAGGTCTCTGGACTCTAGAATGACAGGCCGAGAAAGAACCGAAAGACATGAGATGCAGATTCTGTCCAAGCCAGAATTCATCTAGACCTGTGACAATTGCAGTGGTAGGCTGAGCCTCATCAGCCTTCCTAGGTCCCCATCACCAGCTTGTGCATGTGCAAGGTGCCCAAAATGGTTTCTCCACCCTGCTCCTCTCATCACCTATGTTCTAACAAGGGCATGTCATCTGCAATGGCAAGTATCAGGCAACACAAACTCACCTACTGTCCATGCGAGCCAGGAATGACACCCCTTCCTCTATCTCCATTCCCAAGCTCAGCAGCTGAACCCAGTGGACACAGAGTACTGGTCCAGGGTCCTGGCTTGGGTGAGCAGGGAATCAGATAAGCAGAACTGGGGAGTGGGGGAAGAGCAAGGTTATCCGTGAATCTTCTAATTACAATTTTAAAAGTAAATAAAAGACTTCAGTAAGATTAGACATTTTTTCCCTGGTTTTGTATTGGAGGTTTGGTGGTTGTAGCTAAAAAAGAAGTTTGTAGCTGAAATGCCAAGAAATTCATTTTCAGGCCCTGGTGCATTGCACGCCCTCAGGGTGCAAATGGATGAGCTGCAACAGCCAAACTCACTCTCCCGTTGTATCAACAGTGATTTGCAGAAAGAACACAACTGCTGGCCCTCTGGAACAAGGTCAAATGAAGGGGTTCTCTCTTTGTTCAGAAAAAAAAAATTGTGCCAAAACACCATGGGCCACTCACCTCCAGCCCCAGAGAGATGAGACCTGGAACTCCCGGATCCCTGAGGCTCTCTGAAGGCTCCTCTCTCTGCATTCAGCGTTTGGGTCACTCTGAGTTCCATTGCTCACACTCAGGGACACTTCTTCCCTTTTAGCCTTCCCATCCCCTCTTCCATTGGGAGCTGAGTTCCTGTGGCTCTTCCGGGCTTGGTGCTTCTGTGAGCTCTTTATAGGTTCTGCATCCTCTAGCCTGTCTACCTAACACCTCTGCCAAGAAGCACTTGTGGGGCTTATTTTGACAAGTCTGGAGTTTGGTATTTATAAGCATAAGGCAAGTAAAATATGACTAAATGTATTTAAGTTAATTTTTTCCTTCAGATTTTTCTATAAGTGGAAATGGAATAATTAAATTTGATTATGTATACATCCCCACCCACGACTCTGGGGTGCGCATGAGAACCTTATTTTTAGCTTCACATACATTCTTGACATTAAAATCTCCTTGGCAAAATCCTCTCTTCCAGAGTTTAAATCTCTCTCTCTCTCTCTCTCTCTCTCTTTCTTTTGGCTGACTGCTAGTGGAGTCATTAAAATGTTCAGTATATTTTAATAGCACTCCAGTCCTCATTATGGTATCAACTCAAAGACTGCATGTTTAAGGTCATGGTGGCAATTTTTCCATAAATTCTCTTTTCAATTTCATCTGACCTTAGAGAAAGTATCTTTTTAGACAGAAATCAGACACACCATCTCTGAAAATTATTCTCTGAACCTGAGGAGGCTGAATAATAGTTTCATGTCTATACAACAGTTTTGAAAGCTGCTTTCCTCTCTGTCCAATCAGCTAAACTTGAGCAACCCTGGAAGCTTTGAGTGGTTGAGAAGTGCTTTTCAACATTTCCTTTTAAATCAAGATGTGCCACAGAAGACCCACAGAATTGTTGCTAAAATAGCTGCCTCTGCACAGAAGCCAATTAGCAGAGCAGAATCTGGCAGGTGTCCTAGACAGCAAAACAGGAGGCCCGGGTTCTCTTGACAGATGCTTTCAATCTCTGTCAAGTTCTGGTTGCAAAAGACGTCACATGCCTACCTCATCCATCAGCAGATTCTTGAAGTTGAGGAGAAGGTGCAGTGAGGGGCTTTCTGCTCTCATAAACCATGAATGTGATTCCGTAGCTATTGTGATGCTATGCCTTTCATGCCCTGAGAAAACTGGAGATCAGAAAGACAGAGACAGATTGCTGTAGGAGAAGCTGCCCTTAAAATGAAACTTACTTTATATGATGGACTTCTGGAATCTTCATTTCCACGCATTTGCTAAGCTTGGGGAGACATTATTTAAACATTATGACAACAGTAGTAATCATTATTCTCATAACCTTGGATCAGTTATTTCACACCTCTGGGCCCCGATTGTCCTGTCTGTAAGATGGGTCCAAAATAAGGCTGGAGCAGAGGATCTTGAGGGCCCTTCCAGATTCAGTCTCTGAGATGGTAATGGATTGAAGTCCATCTGGAGAGGGAGCTTCTGGGATTCTTTTCCCGAGGGACCAATGACTCAGTAACTTGAAGCTTAGTCATTTGCCCTTCAGAGGTGTAAATTCCCTATCTATCACTAGGAACGCAGAGAAATATCATTTCTCAGGAAATACAGATTGAGCTCTTGGAGGAAATTAAATGTTTAGAGCTATGATGTCACTTTTTTGTAGCCTTTGATGTCCAAGTGGGACCCAAGAAGCCAGAGAATGGTATATAAAAATAAAGGTGCTTACTTCCTACGCTAAGTTGTCAGACAGGGTTACACTATCGCATAGCTTCAGAGACAGGTGGAAATTTAGGATAAGAAGAGTAGATGTGCTTAATATACTCAGTCACACTATAGGAAATAAGTCTCTCCACTTTAATGAACTAAATTAAATATGAATGGTAAAAGCTTCTCTTCTTTCAGGGCATATGTGAAGCATAATTTAATTGAAGTTGAATTTCATCAAGCAACATCTCCCACCCCTTTTCCCAAAGAAAATGGTAATAAATTTTAATGAATTTCATTTGTGATTAATCATGAGTAAAAACCTGTCCCTTTTAAACCAGACCAATGTGCAGCTTAAGCTTTCTTTCTAGCTTCATTCAGACAACTCTCCATGCACCCATGCAGAAATGACCTTGCCTGCCCCTTCTGCATCCACGATACCAGTCACAAACTCCTGGTCTGCTGAGGAAACAGTAAAATTAAAGCATTTTAGCAGGAAACAAAGTGATTTGCTTTTCTAGAATCCTCTTAAACAAGTTAGATATCTGCTGGTAACCAGTTTTATTTTATTGTGTTTTTTTTTATCATGATTTGAATATACCTCATCTCATATGCAGAGCTACCAGTGTTGCCTACAGCTTTTCAATTGCATTTGATTGAAAGGAGATGGCCCTAATTGTTTAAGTGCCAACCTTTTTGTTTTTGGAAGCATGAAAATCCTATGCCTCATTTCCCTGTAATTGCATTTTAAGAGTGCATTATCCACAACAGGGCTGGTCCAGTTAACGTTTTCAAAGAGCAATTCCATCCTTATAGAATGTTCAAGTGGTTGGGGTCCGGAACATGTAGTCTCATAGTTTTCCATCTATATGGAGACTCCCAAAGTGAAATCACTCAATCCAAAAAAATAAGGCAAGAAAAGAAATAAATAGGACAAAGAAGAGTTGAAACAAATATAAAGTACATAGAAAATGGTGAGATATATACATATATATATATATATATATCAGTAATTATAATAAATGCAAAGAGATTACATGGTCCAATTAATAATCAAAGTTCATCAGATGAGTTTTTTTTTAAAACTATTTGTTCATAAAAGACAATTAAAGTCATGACAGAAAGCTTAAAAAAATAGATTGGACCAAGATGATCTCTGGAAACAGTAGTTGAGTGAGCTTAAACTAAATAAATTTAAAGGCAAAAAGCAGTAGAGTAAAACAGGAATGCTTCATAATGATAAATGGTTTAGTGTAATAAGATGAAATAGCAATTTGAAATTTCTATGCATTTAAAAACACAGCCTCCAAATATATACTTTAAAAAGTGTCAGAACTATAAAAAATAGAATAGAAAAACCATTGTGGGAAATTTTATCACACTTATTTCTATTAATTAAAGCAGACAAAGATTAAGAAGTGCATGCACAATTTTAATAACATTACTAATACAGGTGGAGCACCGCCCTGCCACCCCAAAGTCGTTCTATTTCTCAAGCACATGTAAAGCAGTTACAAATGTTGACCATTCACTAGGCCATAAAACAAGCATTAAGACTTTTGCAGGATTGAGTTCATACAGTCCAGTTTTTCTAATCATAATGCAATTACGCTAAAAGTCATGAGTATAAAGAAAACTAAAAAAATCCCAGAGGCTTGGAAATGAGGAAATACATTTCTGAATAATGTTGTCAAAGAAGAAAACATATGAAAATTAGAAAACAATTGTACTGAAAACTATGAAAGTATTATATATCAAAAAGAGTGGGAAACAATATGTAAAGGACAAGAAGAAAGATTAAAAATCAATAAATAAAACATCTATCTTATGAAGTTAGAAAAATTCACAAAAATAAACCTAAAGGAAGCAACGGAAGAAAATAAAAAGAGCAGGAGTAAAATTAATGGAATGAAAAACATAATTAAAAAAAAAACTCCACAAAGATATAAGTCTGTTCTTGGATAAATAATTAAATCAATAAACCTCTAGTGAAACCCGCCAAAGGAAAATAAAGAGAGAGAAGACACCAATTAGCTGTATTTTAAGAAGGACATCACTATAGATCTTGAAGTCAATAATGAGATAGTAAAAGGATATTATAATCAAGTGTATGAGAAAACAAATAGAAAATATAGATAAATGGCACAACTTACTGTAATTAACTCAAGAAGAAACAAAAAATTTGGTGATATAGTCACTACAAAAGAACATGCCTGCCATAGTGAGTTCTACCAACATTCAAGAACAAAGCAGTTCATGGCTTTGTCCCCTTCCCCCACTCTGGGGGAAGTCTGCTCTTTTCCCTAGGCTTTACTTTCTATAATAAAATTCGTCTACTACGCTTGAAAAAAAAAAAAAAGAACACGTTCCAATTTTATATATTCTTCAGAAGACTAGAAAAAGACTGACCTTTAAGACTATTTCTGTGACTAGAAAAACCATAGCACCAAAACTCTGCCATGACACCACAAAAAAGAGGAAATTATAAGTCAACATTGTCATGAAAATTGATGCCAAAATTCCAAATAAAATATTAGCAACTGAATCCAGCAAAATATAACCAGGCCAACAAATATGACAAAACTGGAATCATTACAGACATACGATGTTTGGCTTAATACTAGATAACCACTCAACTCATTACATTAACAGATCGCAAGTTAAGAACAATGTACTATCCACTTAATAAAGGCAGGAAAAATGTCTAATAAAATATTTACCATCAGGCATGATGAAAGATTTTTGCAAACTTAATAGATGGAAATTCTTTAAATTCTAAATTCATGAATAAAAAATCTATAGAAACTATTATACTTAATGATGAAACTTTGAAGGTGTCCTCTTTGAAATAAAGAATGCATGAAGGCCAGTTCACACTTTTAATCCATATAGTACTGACATGCTAGCCAAAGCAGTAAAGTAAAAAAAAATGAGACAAAAGGTAAATGGATTGATAATGATTGATAATGAATAATAAAAATGGACATTATTGACATAAATATACAGAATTAATTACTAGTATTAATCAGAAAGTTAAGTATGGCTGCATATAACAAAAAATCAATATCATTTCCACCTAACGGCAACAAATGGAAAATTTTAAAATGCAAGCTGTTATTTATAATAGCCTTAAAAGATGAGGTTTCTGGAAAGAGCTCATAAAAAGTATATAAATCTTTATGGAAACCATAATACTATCAAAAGATAGCAAAGAAAAACCTAATTAAATAGAGAAAGATATCATGATTATTGTTTGGAAGACTGAATATCATAAAACTGATCAATTCCTCTCAAAATGATCTCTAAAGAGTCAGTAAGATGCCAAAGTCCCAAAGAAATGTTTGTAGAACTTGACAAAGTCACTCAAAAATGTATATGGAAATGAAAGGGGCCAAAAATATTCAAGGTATGTTATGTTATGTTTTGAATATGAAGTGTCCCCCTGAAAGCTCACATGTGACAATTCGGGAAGGCTGAGGTGAGATGGTTGGGTTATGAGAGCCTGTACTCAATCAGTGAGTTAATCCCCTGATAGGGATAACCTGGCAACCATAGACTGGTGGGGTGTGGCTGGTGGGGGTGGGTCATTGGGGGCATTGGGGGCATGCCTTTGGGCTATATTCTGTGTCTAGCATGGAGTTTTGCTCTCTGCTCTGCTTCTTGATGTGACCCCTTGAGATCTCTGCTTACTGGAGCCATGCCTGCCATGATATTCAGCCTCCCGCAAGCACTAAGGATTGGAGCCAGCTTTACATGGACTGGGACCTCTGAAACCATGAGCCCTAAATAAATGTTTTCCTCCTAAAAATGCTCTTGTTAGGTCCTTGGGTCATAGCAGCAAAAAGCTGACTAAAATAATGTATTTGATTACAAATAGTAACAATGATATAATAATAATAAAGCCTGACAGACCAGGTATCAAAACTTCTCATGAGAGTGGTGGTGTTTGTTCTAAATTAGACAAACTAGCAAATCCTATGTAAAAATAGTAGAGAAAAAGTTGCCCATATATAAGACAATTCAATTTATTTTCAAAGTAGCAGTGCAGAGGAATAGGGAAATTGTGTTCTTTTCAATATGTGATGCTAGGAAAATTGGGTGTTTACATGGGGAAAAAATGTAAATGAAAGCCTATCGGATCATATATAAAACAGGTTCTAGCTGGATTATAAATCTAAATGCAAAAGACAAAACAACCTTGAAGAAATAACATAGAACAATATCTTTAAGATCACCGGAGAAGGGTGATCACTACTCAAAAAGGAAAATACTGATAAATTTGATTACTTAAAATTAGAAACTTTTATTTATCAAAAGATACCATAAAATAGGTTAAAAGACAGACTATAGAATGGGGAGTGATTTAGCAACGTATATCACTGACGAAGATCTAGTTTATATTATACATGAACACTTATGTGAATCAGTAGGTAAGAAATAAAAGACATTAAAAAATAGGCAAGACCTGACCTCAGAAGAGAGGTTATCTAAATGGCAAAAAAGGTTTTTAATCTCATTAAAAATCAGAGTAACATAAAGTAATCCACAATGTAACACAAGCATGCACCCAGCAGATTGGCAAAGGTTGAAAACTTGGATGATATCAAGAATGGATGGACTCCTCCAAATTTGACAACTTGGAAGAAATGGATAAATTTCTTGACACCTACAGCATCCCTAAATTAAATCAGGAGGATATTGAAATCCTAAATGGCCCAATCACAGACACTGAAATTCAGTCTGCAATTAAAAGTCTACCAAAGAAGAAAAGCCCAGGACCGGACGGCTTCTCCGCTGATTTTTACCACACTTTTGA
>PVKS010020958.1:0-35996 GCA_004027875.1 Aplodontia rufa | reverse complement strand
GAACAACAAACAGGGGGCATTAAGAACATATTAAATGAAATTATCAAGGAGAACTCTCCTCATATCAGGATTGACCTAGATTACCAAATCCAAGATGCCTATAGAACACCAAACAGACCTAACCAAATGAGAAACTCACCAAGACATATCATATATAAAATGATTAACAGAGAAACTAAAGACAGACTTCTAAAAGCAGCTAGGGAGAAGCCTCAAGTCACATTCAGAGGAAGACCAATGAGAATCACTATGGATTTTTCAGATCAGATAATGAAGGCCAGAAGAGCTTGGAACAATATTTTTCAAGCCTTGAAAAAGAACAATTTTCAACCAAAAATAATATACCCTGCAAAACTCATCTTTAAATATGATGGAGAAATTAAATACTTCAACGATAAATTCAAGCTAACAAGATATATGAACACAAACCCGGCATTACAGTATATTCTCAAGGACATTCTTCATTCAGAACAACATGCTAATAATTCCCTAAACAAAAGAGTATCTATAATCACAATACACACCAACACAATACATGCCATCTTGGGCACAATATACAGAAACAATCACAAAGTCTTGGACTCAGATTCCCATATCTATTCTAACTCTGAATGTGAATGGACTCGATGCCCCAATTAAAAAACACAGATTGGCTTACTGGATCAAAAAACAAAACCCAACAATATGTTGTCTATAAGAGACACACCTCACACTTAAAAATAGACACAGACTGAAGTTGAAAGTTTGGGAAAATGTCTACCAGGCCTGTGGCCCAAAAAAGCAAGCTGGTATGGTGATCCTAATATCTGATAAAGTTAATTTTGACCCAAAACTACTCAGAAAGGACAAAGATGGACACTACATCATACTAAAATTGACAAGTCATCAAGAAGACTAACAATATTTAACATTTATGCCCCCAATCACAATGCCCCCAAATATATGAAAAAAAATACTCAAGGGCATTAAACCCCTCATTGATCTCAACACAATAGTACTGGGGAACTTCAATACACCATTATCAACACTGGACAGATCACTGAAACAAAAAGTCAATAAAGATATCTCCAATCTGAACATCTCTATTAATCAATTGGGCTTAACAGACATCTATAGACTATTACATCCTAAATCGGCCGACTTTACCTTCTTCTCAGCAGCTCATGGAACCCTTTAAAAAATAGACCACATCCTAGTCCACAGAGCTAACCTTAACAAATTCAAGAAAGTTTATATCAGTCCCATGTAACCTGTCAGATCATAATGCCATGATCTCAGCAATCAACAAGAAAAACAACAGAACCTACTCTAATACTTGGAAATTTAATAATACACTTTTAAATGAAGAATGGATAAAAGACCAAATGAGATCAGAAATCAAGAAATTCTTGGAAAGGAATGAGAATGACTAAACGACATATCAAAATTTCTGGGATAGTATGAAAACATACTTAGGTAAATTTATAGCACTGAGTGCATACATGAAAAATCTGGAAAGAGCCCAAATAGTCTTGTGCTCCAACTCAGACTTCTGCAAAAAGAGGAACAATCCAATACAAAGGTTAATAGAAAACAGAAAATTATTAAAATCAGAGCTGAAATCAATGAAATTGAGAACAAAAATCAATACAAAGTATCAATAAAACAAAGTTGGTTCTTTCAAAAAATAATATCGACAGACCCCTTCCAACTTCACCAAAAAGAAGATTAAAATGAAGCAAATCAATAAAATCAAAGTAAAAAATGGAGATATCACCACAGACTCAACCAAAATCCAGAAGATTATCAGAACTTATTCTGAAAATTTATACTCTGCCCAGTTTGATAATCTGGAAGATATGAACAGATATTTAGTCACATATGACACCCCCAGATTAACACCAGAAGACATTGAAAATCTAAACCAACTTATCTCCAAAATCAAAGCAACAATGAAAGGCCTTCCAAAAAAGAAAAGTCCTGGACCTGATGGATTCACAGCAGAATTCTACCAAATTTTTACAGAAGAATTAACTCTGATCCTCCAAAAGTTTTTCAATGAAATTGAAAGGTTTGGAGCACTACCAAACAATTTTTCTGAAGCAAATTTAACTTCGAGACCAAAATCGAACAAAGACTCATCAAGAAAAGAAAACTACAGACCAATTTCCCTGATGAACATAGAAGCAACAATTCTTAATAAAATTCTAGGTAATCAGATCCAAAAGTACATTAAAAAGATAATGCATCATGATCAAGTTGGCTTTATTCCTGGAAAACAGGGCTGGTTCAACATTCACAAATCAGAAAATGTAATTCCACTTAAATAGATTAAAAATAAAAATCATATAATCATCTCAATCAATGCAGAAAGGGCCTTTGATAAAATTCAACATGATTTTATGCTCAAAACCCTAGAGATGATAGGGATCAAGGGAAGATATTTTAACTATAGAAGATCCATTTATGACAGACCCATAGCCAACATTATGCTTAATGTTGAAAGACTGAAAGCATTCCCACTGAATTCAGGAACAAGACAAGGCTGTCCACTTTCACCACTCTTATTCAATATACTCCTTGAAATCCTTGTCAGAGCTATCACTCAAGAGAAGGAAATAAAAGGAATTCAAATAGGAAAAGAAGTTAAGTTGTCTCTATTTGCAGATGACATGATCCTGTACCTAGAAGACCCTATGAGCTTGACCAGAAGACTTCTGGAGCTTATAAAAGACTTTAGCAAAGTGGCTGGTTATAGGATTAACACCAATAAATCATTAGTTTTCCTATACTCCAGCACTGTAGAACACTGTAGAAGAAATTAGGAAATCTGTCCTTTTCACCATATCCAAAAAAACATAAAACACTTGGGCATAAATCTCACAAAGGATGTCAAGGACATCAAACTTTTAAAAAAAGGAATTATAGAAGATCTGAGTAGATGGAAAAACATTCCATGTTCATGGTTAGGTAGAGTCAATATCATCAAAATGGCCATTTTACTCATAGCCCTATACAGATTTAATGCAATCCCTGTCAAGATACCAATGTCATTCTTCATGAATATAGAAATGCAATACTCAAATTTGTATGGAATAACAGAAGACCCAGAATAGCCAAAACATTACTCAGCAAGAAGGAGGAGGCAGGTGGCATCTCAAATCCTGATCTGAAATTATATTACAAGGCTATAGTAACAAACAGCATGGTATTGGTATCAAAACAGAATGGAAGACCAACGGAATAGAATAGAGGATTCTGAGACGAATCCTCATACCTTTAACTATCTGATATTTGATAAAGGGGGCAAAAGCATAGTGTGGAAGAAAGATAGCCTGTTCAACAATGGTGCTGGACAAATTGGACAGCCTGTAGACAACTGAAGTTGGATCCTTACCTTTCACCCTGCACAAAAATTAAATCAAAATGGTTCAAGGATCTGGATATCAAACCAGCAACTTTTCAATTGCTTGAAAAAGAAGTAGGATTGACATTACATGACATAGGGGTCAGCACGACCTTCCTTAACAGGACTCCCACGGTGCAAGCAGTAAAATCAAGAATAAATGTATGGGATGCAATTGAACTAAAAGGCTTTTGCACAGCTAAATATTTAGTCAAGAGTATCAAAAAAGAACCTACAGAACAGGAGAAAATTTTTGCCGGCTACACCTTGGACAGAGGTCTAATATCCAGAATATATAAAGAACAAAAAGAAACTAAATACCAAAATCACAAATAACTCAATCAATAAATGGGCTATGGAACTAAAAAGAAGCTTTTCAGTGCAGGAAGTCCAAAAAGCCCATAAACATATGAGAAAATGTTCTAGGTCACTAGCAATAAGAGAAATGCAAATGAAAACTTCACTGAGATTCCATCTCACTCTGGTCAGAGTGGCAAAAATAAAGAATACAAACAATGACAGGAGCTGGAGGGGCTGTGGGAAAAGAGGAACACTGTTATATTGCTGATGGGACTGCAAACTGGTTCAGCCACTGTGGAAAGCAGTGTGGAGACTCCTCAAAAAATTGGGGCTGGAACTGCCTTTTGACTCAGCTATCCCACTCCTGGGTATCTTCCCAAAAGAGCTACATTCACCTTACTATAGAGATACAGCTTCATCAATGCTTATAGCAGCTCAATTTACTATAGCTAAATTAGGGAACCAACCCAGACGGCCCTCACTTGATGAGTGGATCCAAAAACTTTGGTTCATATATACAATGGAATACTACTCAGCTATTAGAGAAAATTATATTATGGCATTTGCAGCCAAAAGAATAGAGATGGAAAAAATTATACTAAGTGACGTATCCCAAACTCAGAGACTCAAGAGTCAAATGTTTTCTCTCATTTGCGGAAGCTAGAATATAAGCAGAAACAGTATGATAGAATCATGGGAAACTCAAGGTCGAGAAACCATGATCTGGCACCAGTATTGGCTTTTTTTTCCATTACACTTTTGTTCTTGATTGTTTGACAATGAACCCCTCCTAATTTTAAGACCAGGTTTATCGAATAAAAAAATTTTTAAAAAGATATTAAAATAAATGTAGGCTTTAAAGAGGAAGGAATTGCTAAAATTGTAAAGGATAACTACTTAAAAACTGAAAACAATCTACAATTTGCAAATAGGAGAAAAGATAACTCTCAAAATCAAACAAACTAGGAAAGGAGAAGAAAGTAATGGTAAAATAAATATCATAAAATGGATGTCATGCATGTCCATTCATATTAGTTTTAATGAGTATAAATAAGTTCACCTAAAATTCAGTCTCAAACAAATTTTAAAAATCTTGTACATATAGCTATGTACAAGAGATACCCTAAAACAAAATATTAGAAATTGAAAAAGAAAATAAGTACAAAGATATGAATGGGAAATAGCAGAAAAATTTCAGTGCACCAATAATTTTATAGAACAAAACAGAATTTAAGGTTAAAAGGATTAAATAAGGGGGTAAAACAGGCTACTATATATTAATCAAAGAAACAGTTATATGCTTTAAATTGCATGCAGAAATTTAGGAAGGATGAGACCCAACTTATTAGTAGTTTATGTGAAAATGATGGTGTTTTGCTTTTGTAACTGTGAAAATGGCCAAGAGCTCAACAAGATTGACCCTGAAAGTCTCCACTGTCTTTGCCAACATTGATAGTGTGCAGAAGAGCTCAGGTTAAGATCTGCTTTCCCTTCACTGCCAAAATTTAATCAGGAGAGGAGACGGGAGGTCTGGGTATGTCATCTTTAGACAGTGTCAAATTGGAGACCTTCCAACAAGAACTGACCAGGATGAGGACAGTATGAAAAAGCATCACCTCAGATAAAAATGAAGGACAGGAGATACCAGAAAAAAAGAGGAAAGCTCAGAGGTATGTGTCAGACAAAGTGGGCCCAGTAGCAACTGGTCAAACAAGGTCTGGAACAGAGCAGATTTCAGTACAGATGGCATTGCAGGGATTCCTGCCCTTTCTACACTACCCTGACTCCCCATAAAACTCCAGAAAAAGTATTAGAAATGACTTTCACCACATCACAGTGAAAAAGACTTTCCTAAGCATGATGTAAAGATCACTACCATAAATGAAAAATCAGAGGACAATTTTAAACAAATTTTTGAAAGTTTGCATAGAAAAAGATACAATCATCAAAGGTTAAAAAACAAACAACAACAGAGTGACAACACAAATGCTGGTGAGAATTCATGGACATTGGAATACTTACATGATGGACAAGAACAGAAAACAGTTTGGCAATTTTTTGTGAATTAAACATTTTAATGGCCATACAACCTAGTAATTGCACACCTGTGTATTGATTGAGGACAACTGAAAGTTTGTACTCACATAAAAACCTGTGCACAAATTTTTATAGCAGTATTTTTCATAATAGTTGAAAACTGAAAGCAGCCCAGACATTCTGCAATCGATGAATGTTACACAAATTGTAGTATATCCATATCACAAATACTTCTCAAAATTAAAAAGGAACAAACTATTGACACACACAACAATCTGAAAGAATTTTCAAGGAATTATATTGAAGCAAACAGTTAATTGCAAAAGGTTAATGTATTATTTCATTTATATGACATTTTTTAAATGACAAAAAATTTTAGAAATGGAGACCACATTAACAGTCGCTGGAGTTATTCTGTTGGAGGAAGGGAGGATGAATGAGGGAGGTGTATGTGCTATAAAAAGGCAGCAGGAGGGATCCTTGTAGTGAATGAACTGGTGATATCTTGCCCATGGTGATGAATACATGATAAAATTGTATCAAACTATCAAAAAGACAGGTAATAACAACTTTTGTCAGGATGTAGAGAAACTGGAACACTCCACTACTGCTGGGAGAAATGTAAAATGGTATAGCCACTGGAAAACAATTTGGAAGTTCTTCAAAATATTAAACTCAAAATTACCATATGGCTCTGCAACTGCACTCATCGGAATATATCCAAGTGAAATGAAAACATGTCCGCAAAAAAACTTGAACATTAAATTTACAGTAGAATTATTCATTATAACCACAAAGTGAAAACAATCCAAATGTCATCATCTGACGAATGGATAAAACAGTATGGTATAGTCATACATAGAATATTATTCTGTAATATAAAGTAATGAAGTACTGATATATGTTACAATTTTAATAGACCTGGAAAATATTATTCTAAGTAAAAGAAACAAGTCATAAAAACTACACATTTCATGACTGTATTTATATCAATAGGCAAATCCTTGAACAAAGAAAATACCTTAGTGGTCACCCAAGCCTGGGGAGAGAGATGGAGAATGATTACAAATGAGTCGTTTCTCTTTCTTTTTTTGTATTATTTTTGCAACATAATCTTACATAGTGACAGAATTCATTGTTATACAATCACACATTCTCATGTAATGACAATGTAACATGAACCCAATTCTTGCCCAGAATGCCTCCACCCTGCCCATACCCTTTTCTCCTATCTCCACTGCATTCATCCCAATTATGGATGTTAATGTTTATTTAAATATATATTAATTTTTTTGAATTTTCTACTTTTAAATGGCTGTATGCATGCTATTTAGCTTCTCAGGTGAGTAAAATGTACTATACAGTATTTATAGTCCACCATTTCCCTCTCTGTCCTCCCCCCCCATTCCTCCCATACCACTTTCCTTCCTCATTCATGCCAAGATTTCCCATAGATCGTGTTATTCTTACTTAATGCATGTATTGTATAAGCTTGACTATCTTTCATCCTATCCTTAGTTTTACTCAAGCTTCCACATATAAAACATTCGACCTTTGAGTCTTTGACTTTGGCTTCTTACACTCAGTTTAATTTTTCCATTTCTATCCATTTACCCAGAGGCCATAATTTTTTTCTTTTTAATACCTGAATAGAATTTCACTGTGTGTGTATGTCACGTGTGTGTATATATATGTCATGTGTGTGAGTATATATATCATATATATGACATACACATCTCTCAATTTTTGGATCCTTTCATACAGTGAAGGGCATCTGGGTTGATTCCATGATTTAGCTATTGTGAATTGTGCTGCTATGAACACTGATGTACCCATGTCATGTAATGTGTTCATTTTATATTTTCTGGGAAAATACCCAGGAGTGGAATAGCTGGGTCATTCAGTGGTTCCATCCCTAATTTTTTGAGGAGTCTCCATACTGCTTTCCAGAGAGGCTGTACAAGTCTACAGTCCCATCAGCAGTGTACAAGTGTTCCTATTTCTCTACACCCTCTCCAGCATCTGTTATTGTTTGTATTCTTCTTCTGTACCATTCTGACTGGAATAAGATGAAATCTTAGCATAGTTTTGATTTGCATTTCTCTGACTGCTAGAGATGTTGAACATTTTTTCATGTATTTGTTGGCCTTCTGTATTGTGTTGAGAAGTTTTTGTTTAGTTCTTTAGCTTATTAATTGGATTTAATGTGTTTTCTGTATTAAGTTTTTTGAGTTCTTTGTATATTCTGGATATTAACCCTCTATTGGAGGAGTAGCTAGCCATGATGGTCTCCCACTCTGTACGCGCTCTCTTCACATTCTTGAGTAATCCCTTAGCTGTGAAGAAGTTTAATGGCATCTCATTCATAGATTTTTGATTTTAATTTTTGTGCTATAGGAGTCTGGTTAAGGAAGTTGGTGCCTACATTTACATGGTAGAGCATTGATCCTATTTTATCTTCTAGAGGCTGTATGCTAGCTGGTTTGATTCATTTCAATTTTATTCTTGTACAGGGTGAGAGATAAGGATTTAATTTCATTTTTCTGCATATGGCTGTCCAATTTATCCAGCACCATTTGTTGAACAGGCTGTCTTTCCTCCAAAATTATACTTTTGCTCTTTTTGTCAAATATCAGATGGTTAAAGACTTTTGGGTTTCTTTGTCTTCTATTCTATTCCATTGGTCTTCATGTCTGTTTTGATACCAATGCCATGCTGTTTTTGTTACTAAAGCTCTATAGTATAATTTCAGATCAGGTGTTGTGATACTATATGCTTCATTCTTTTCACTTAGTATTGCTTTGGTTAGTATGGTTTTCTTACTCTTCCAAATAAATTTGAGAATTCAATTTTATATATCCATGAAGAACATCATTGGTTTCTTCATGGGGATTGTGCTGAATCTATATAGTGCTTTTGGCAGAACAGCCATTTTAATTATACTAATTCTGCCTATCCAAGAACATAGGATGTCTTTCCATCTTCTCAGGTCTTCTTCAATTTCTTTCTTCGATGTTCTATAATTTTCATTGTAGAGGTTCTTTACTTCATTTGTTAGATTAATTCCCAAGTATTTTTTGAGGTTATTGTGCATGGGATGGATTTCCTGATTTCTTCTCAGCTGAATCACTGTTTGAGTATAAGAATGCTGCCACTTTCCTAAATCTATTTATAAGCTCAAGCAGTTTTCTGGTGAAGCTTTTTGGGTCTTCTAGTTATAGGATCATGTCATTAGCATATAGAGAGAGTCAGACTTCCTCATTTCCTTTTCTTATCCTTTTCATTTCCTTCTCTTGCCTGACTGCTCTAGCTAGGTTTTTGAGGGTTTTGAATAAAAGTGGTGAGAATCGATAACCTTTTCTTATTCAAGATTTAGAGGGAATGCTTTCAGTTTTTCTCCATTTAGTGTAATGTTAGTTGTGGGCTTGTCATATATGGCCTTCACAAAGGTAAGGTGAGTTCCTTGGATCCCTAACTTCTCCAGAGTTTTGAACATGAATAGATGATGAATTTTAACAAAGGCCTTTTCTCCATCAATTGAGATGATCATGTAGCTTTGTTTTTAATTCTGTTTAAGTGATGAATCACATTTATTGATTTGGTTTTGTTGAACCAACCTTGCATCCTGGAATGAAGCCTACTTGGTTGTGGTGTATTACCTTTTTCATTTGTTTTTTAATGTAATTTGCTAAAATTTTATTAAGGATTTTTGCATCTGTGTTCATTGGGGGTATTGGTCTGTAGTTATCATGAGGTGTCTTTATTGTGTTTGGTTTCAGGGTTATGGTTGCCTACTAAAAAGTGTTTGGGAGGGTTCCATCCCTTTCATTTTCATGGAACAGCTTAACAAAGTGAGGTGTTAGCTCTTCTGTAAAGATCTGGTAGAACTCAGGTGAGATTACACCAAGTCCTAGACTTTTTTGTTCATTTTGTTTTGTTCTGTTTTTGGATGGCTTTTAATTATTGTTTCAACTTGATTGCCTGATTAATATCAGGCAAATTATAGAACATTTTAATCTGTTGAGGTTTTTTATATCATCTGTATCAATTTGGGAATGTCATATGTGGAGAGAAATTTGTCCATGTGTTCCAAAAAATCCAGGTTGGTCAAGTAGAGTTTTTCAAAATAGGTTCTGAAAACCCTCCGGATTTCAGAAAGGTCAGTGGTGATCTCTCTCTCCCCAATTTCCTCTCTGATTTTATGGATTTGCTCTTTCATTCTTTGATGAGATTGGCTAGGAGTTTGTCAATTTTATTAATTTTTTCAAAGAACCTACTCTTGAATTTGTTGATTCTGTGTATTTTTTTAATTCTCAATTTCATTGATTTCAGCTTTGATCTTGATTATTTCCTCTCTTCTACTAGTTTTGGGGATAGGAATGTTCTTTTTGTAAGGACTTGAGGTAATACAAAAGCTTATTAAATTGTGATCTAAGTTTTTGATGTAGACACTTGGTACTATAAATTTTCCTCTTAAAAATGATTTCATATTGACCCAACAATTTTGATATGTTATGTCTTCATTCTCATTCATTTCCAAGAATTTCCTGATTTCTACTCTTATTCTCTTTGATTCACTCTTCATTCAAGAGGATATTATTCAGCTTCCATGTATTTATGTAATTTGTTATTTTTCTTGTTGATTACTAGTTTCATCCCATTACAGTCTAAGAGAATACAAGGGATTGTATCAGTTTTCTTTTTCTTTTTTTTTTTTGTATTTGCTAAGATTTTCATTATGGACCTGAATATGATCTATTTTGGAAAAATATTCATGTGTTGCTGAGAAGGTAAATTTTATAAATATCTGGGGTGGAATATTATATAAATTTTTGTTAGGTCCATTTGATTTGGGGTAGAATATTCTATAAATATCTGTTAAGTCCATTTGATTTATACTCCTATTGAGTCTGGAGATATCTTTACTGGATTTTCGCTTTGATAATCTATCTATTGGTGGTAATGATGTATTGAAGTCTCCCAGTATTATCAAGTTATAGTTTCTAAGGGACTTTACGTCATGAAGTATTTGTCCCACATATTTGACATTTGGGGCATAGATGTTTAATATGGTTATATCTTCTTGATGTATTGTACCCTTTCTTAAAATGTAGTGACCTTCTTTGACTTTTCTGATTAATTTTTGGTTGAAATCTACTTTGTCAGAGAGAAGTATCATGATACCAGCTTGTTTTCTTGGGCCATAAGCCTGATAGGTCTATTTCAATCTTTTCACCTTCAATCTGTAGCTGTCTTTGGCTATGAGGTGTGTCTCCTATAAGCAGTACACTGTTGGATTTTATTTTTTGATCCAGTCTGCTAATCTACATTTTGATTGGGGCATTAAGTCCATTCATGTTCAGTGCTAGAGTTTCTTTCTAGGATAATGAAAATGTTCTCTAGATTTAGTGTGTTAGTCAAATTTTTGTCAGCATAACACCAATACCCAAGATAATCAACTTATAAAGAAGAAAGTTTTAATTTGGCTCCCAGTTTTAAAGGTTTCAGTCCATGATTGGTTGATCCCTTGGGCCCATGGTAAAGCAGCACATCATAGTGAGAGCTTTTCTCAGAGCAAGATTTCTCATCACATGGCCAGAAAGTGAAAGAGAGTAAAAAGGGTGCTGGAGAAGTACTATGGCCTTCAAGGGCATGTTCACAATGACCTACAGACCTTCCACTAGGCTCTACCTCCTAGAGGTTTCACCACTTCCCCATAGCTCCAAGCTGGGCACCAAGCCTTTAGTACATAGTTTTGGGGAGAACATTTACAATCCAAACTATAGTAATTAAATAATAGTGAAGGTTGCACAATTCTGGGAATATACTAAAAACCATTGGTTTGTCTACTTTAAACTTGTGAATTTAATAATATGTGAATTATATCCTTAATTAATATATGTATTTTATGGAACTAAATACACACATACAATTTAAATTCAATATATAATTTAAATATATGAATTATATATGTACACTTATATATACTTATACACAGTGCATATACTATTTAAATATATATGTGGATATATATACACACACACATAAACACGCACATCTACATATTCTAAAATCATAGCATTATGTGTATATAAAATCTGTATCCAATACAGCTAGAGTGGTGGCTCAGCAGTTACGATGCTTTCACGGCATGCACAAGGATGTGGGTTTGAATCTCAGCACCACATATGCAACAGAACATCAGAGCAAAGAAGGCCACATGAAAAATTAAGTAAAATTGATTCTCTCTTTCTCTCGCTCTCTCTCTCTCACTGTCCCTCCTTCGTTAAATAAACAATCTGTTTCTGAAATTGTATATATAGTATTATTTAGCCTGGGCTCCCCAAAAAGTAACATTTGCAAGAAAGTTTGATATATTATTGGTTGTTTTCAAGATGATGATCTTAGGAAACATCAGTGGAAGAAAAAAGGGAACAGGGAGAGTGAATACAGGTAAATTACCAGATTGGACATGACAAAGGGATACCAATGGCTCCTTTCTTTGTGAGAAGCCCAGGAAACTCAAGGGCAGGTCTCTTTGGTCCAAGGTTTGGTTTGCACATGTTGAGCAGGTTTCTCAGAGGTGTCACACTGACACAATTGTTACAAAGAAGCAAGAGGTATAAGGTATATGTCAAGAGGAGGCACATCTGTGAGAAATCAGTTTAACCTGCAGAGCAATGTCTGGTGACAATGAGACGATTTCAAATAGGACACAACAGGAAGTTCATAAATATAGGATGACCCCAATTACATGAAATACATTATGAACTGAAAAACATCTGGAAGGAAATTTAGTAATACATTAGAAGTGTTTATTGCTGGGTTATGGAATTATGGATAATTATTATTTTTAAGTATGATCTTATACTTTAAAGTTCTCTACAATAAGTATATACTGCTTCTGTAATCACGAAATGCAAGGGAAATAATTTTTAAGGAACTGTATAGTTCGAGTATGGATATTTATACAAAGACTAGAGACACAAGACCAGATTCTTCTACTGGATCCAGAGCTGGTCCCAGTGACTTTTGGTTACAGGCTAAGATTCCATGATAACCAACCTGGCTGAAACAACTAGAGTAGTAGCTGGACAAAGTAGGTACTCAAGTCATATTTGTCAATAAAATAAATGTACACATTACAGAAACACAGAATAAGAAAACTGTATCCCCAGGAGCTCGCAATGGCTTAAAGGAAAACCAAAAGCTTAATCGGGTTACTGTAGCCCCAACAATTCTACTCCTACTATATGCTCAAGAGGAATAAAAACATACAGATCTACACAGAAACTTGTACACCCATGATCACAGTAGCACTATTCCTACATGATAAAGGAAACAATTCAAATGACCACCAAAAAATGAATGCAGGGCTGGAGCAGATGCTCAGTGGAAGAGCGCTTGCTGAGCATGTGCAAGGACCCGGGTTCAAACTCTGGCACCACATACACAACTAAGTGTTTGAAAAACAAAAAACAGATGGAAAAAATAAATAAAATTCTCTCTCTCTTAAAAAAAAAAAGATGAATGGATAAGCAAACTATGGTATGTCCTTTCCCCGTTTTTAACTGGGTTGTTTTCTTGCTATTGCATTAGTTTCTTATACATTAGATATTATCATCTTATCAGATATACAGTTTGTAAAATGTTTCTCCCAATCTCTGGGTTTCTTTTCACTTTATTAATTGTTTCCTCCACTGTGAAGAACCTCTTGATGCTATTTTATGTGTCTATTTTTGCTTTCAATGCCTGTGCTTTTACAGTCCTGTCCAAGAAATTATTGCCTGAATCAATGTCATCAAGCTTTCTCCCTGTTTTCTTACAGGAGCTTTATAGTTTCAGGTCTATTGTAAGTTGTTTTTATCAATTTGGAGTTGATTTTGTATGTGGTATGAAATAAGAATCACATTTATTCCTCAGGATGTGGCTATCTAGTTTTTTCAATGCTATTAATTAAAGTTTTACAGTTGTCAGTACACATCTTTTACCTCATTTATTAATAAATAGCCAACCTGTGTAAGAATCTGACCAAACTATCCTAAGTACATATGTGAATATACCACAGTGAATTTCACCTTTATATCTACAATGTACTTGTTTCAGTCAGCTTTTTCATTGCAGTGACTATAGGTTCTGACAACACCTATTTTAGGAGGAAAAGTTTATTTGGAAGCTCACAATTTCAGAGGTCTCAGTCCATAGGCAGCCAGCTCCTTTCCCTGGACCTGGCAGTGAAGCACATCATCATGGCGGGAGAGTATGGCAGAAGGAAGCGGCTCAAGGCATTGTCAGGAAACAGAGAAACTCTATGCCAGAAACAAAATAGGTGCCCAAAGACATGCCCTCAAAGACCCACCTCCTCCAGCCACACCCTTCCAGTCTACAGTTACCACTTAATCCCTATCAAGGGATAGGCTCTTATAACCCAATCATCTTACCTCTGAGTCATCCTGCATTGTCTCATACCTCACATCCAAACCACAACAGCACTAATTTAAAAAAATATAAATACACAGAATAAAGAACTATAGAGTAGGATAAAAGGGAACAGGGTGGTAGGAGGGAAAGGAAAGGGGAAGAATTGGGTACTGAATTGGAGCAATTGATATTCCATGATTATATAATTATGTCAAAATGAATCCCAATGCTATGTATAACTATAATTCACTAATAAAAAATTAATTAAAAATGCTCAAAATCCCTAATAACCAGGGAAATGAAAATTAAAACCACAATGGATATCATCTCATGTCGGTTAGAAAGGCTATTATCAAAAAGACAGAGTGTGGGAAGGAAATAAAGAAAACAGCATCTTTGCATATTGTTTGTAGAAATGCAAATTGATAGAGCTATTTTGGATAACAGCATTGAGGTTCTGCAAGAAAAAAAATAGAATAATCATATGAACCAGCAATTGCACTTCTGGGTATATATCCAAAGGAACTGAAATCAGGTAAGTGGAAGAGATATCTGTACTCCCATGTTCATGTTGTTCATGTCAGCATTATTCATGATAGCCAAGATATGGAAGCAGCCTAAGCGTTCATCAGTGGGTGAATGGATAAAGAAGATATTAAAAGGAAATTGTGTCACTCACAACATGTATGGAAAGGTAGGACATTACGGTAAGTGAAACAAGCAAGGCACAAAGACAGAACTGTAAGCTCTCAACTTATATGTGGAATCTTAAAAACTCAGTCTCTTAGAAACAAAGAGTAGAAAGGTGGCTATCAACATCTGACATAGGGAAATGTCAGGTGTTTATTGAAGGGTACGAAGTCTCAGCTGGAGGAACAAGTAGCAGTGATGTACTGCACTGCATAGTAACCACAGTTAATAAAAATGTGCTGTAGATTTAAAAATTGACACAGAATAGATCGTAACACTCTCACTATAAAGTAAGTTGATAAGGTAACAAATATGTTAATTAGCTCTCTTGCATCTTCCTACAATGTATACATAGATCAAATCACCACATTGTACTGCAAAAATATGAACAAGTACTAATTGTTGATCAAAGAATGAAATTAAGCAAATTTTGCTATGTATGTAGGTGAATATATCACAATGAATCCCACATTTATACAAGTCTATAAATCACCAATTTAAAAAACCATAAATAAGGGCTGGAGTGATTTCTCAGTGATTAGAGCTCTTGCCTGACATGAGCAAGGACCTGAGTTCAAACCCCAAAAACATATACACAAATGGGTATCAGAGATATCAGAAACAGATGGAAATTTTAAAAAACTGATTCCTTCTCTCTCCTTAAAACAAACAAACAATAAAGAAAAGAAACACAAGTTGAATAGAGGAAGTGATGCAATGAGAGGGAGCAAGGAAGAAGAAGCGGAACTAGCAGGGACTGAAATGAAACAAATTATATCCCATGTATGTATGATTATGTCAAAATGAACCCTATTATCTAGAACCCACACATACTAATAAAAGCAAAAAAATTTAAAAATCAGCTATTATTTTTTAAATGTGGTACATCTAAATAATGAGATATAATTCAGTCATAAAAGGATTTAAGTACTAATTCATGCTACAACATGATAATATTGTGCTAAATGAAAAAAATAGGTATAAAAGGCAATATATTATGTAATTCCATTTATGCAAAATGTCTGGAACAGAGAATTCAAAAAAAAAGAAAGAAAGAAAAAAAAAGAAACTGGTTGTGAAGCTCTATAGGAAAGAAGAAATGGAAAGTAATTACCTAATAAGTCTAAGGTTTTTTTTTGAATGGAGAAAATGTCCTGGAGTTAAATAGTAATACTTGCTGCACTACGACTATATGCAAAACCATCGAATTGTCTCTTTGAAAATGGTTAAAATCATGGGTTTTATTTTTTTTAAGAGAGAGAGAAAATGAATCAATTTTATTTTTTATATATTTTTATTAGTGCATTATAGTTTAACATAATGTTGGGATTAGTTGTCACATATTCCTAGACACACACAATTCAGCATTACAATTTGTTCAACACCCCACACACACAACCCTCTAGCTCCCTCCTCCCGCCCACTGATCCCCTGACTTACTTCCGGGTCCTAAATTGTTCCTAAAAAACCCAAATACAGTGACATAATTCATATATCTATTTTGAAGAATAACAAGGGATGATATGAAGGGAGGAGAAGGGGAAATGTTGGAACTGAGATAAAGCAAGGTACTTTCCAAGAAGTTATAAATGTCACTGTATATACTATAGCCATATATATAAAATAATGTTCTTCATAGGTCTAAGAGTTATGTCAACTTTATTTTTTACCTGTTTTTTGTTGTTGTTGTTGTTGTTTCTCTGACACTCAGTTGTGTATGTAGTGCTAGCATTCAAACCCTGATACTCAAGCATGCCAGGCACGTGGTCTACCACTGAGCCACCATTACAGACCACAATCACAGGTTTTATGTTACATGAATTTGGGATGGGTTTGGAGGACATTATGTTAAGTGGGGAAAAAAAAACCAGACCCAGAAAAGACAACTACCCCATATTCCTTCTCAAGTGTAGAAGTTAAAAAAAGGTGGGGGACAGGGAGAAAGCAAGATCAAATAATGCAAAATAGTCATTACTAGAGACTGGGAGTAGATAAAGGGAGGCTGAATTTGATCAGTACCTGGGCATGTATTGCAATATCACACAACTCCATTGATACGGTCAATGAATACATTTTAAAGAAAAATTATAAAGTTAAAATGAAAATAAAATTCAATATTCTACCTGTACTGAAATGAAATTTCAGTGGAGATTTGATTTGCATTTCCTTGATTGCTGAGAAAGTTGAACATGTTTTCATACATTTGTGGGTCATTTGTATTTTTTTTTCTTTTCAGAAGATCTGTTAAATTCATTTGTCCATTTATTCATTTTGGTTATTTGTTTGGTGTTAAATTTTTGAAGATCTTTTTATGTTTGGGATATTTATCCCCCATTGGAAAATAGCTGGCAAAGACTGTCTCCCATTCTGTAGGCTTTTTCTTCATACTCTTAATCTTTTTTTTTTTTTTTTTTGCTGTACAGAAGTTTTTTCATTTGAAGCCATCCCACTTATTGATTCTTGATTTTATTTCTTGAGCTGTAGAAGTCCATCTAGAAAGTCAGTACCTGCACCTGTATGTTGGAGTATTTCCTCTATATTTTCTTCTTGCAATAATTCTGGTCTAATTTCTAGGTCTTTGGTCCAATTTAAGTTGTACTTTGTGCAGCAAGAGAACTAGGGATCTAGAATAATTCTTCTACATATGGATATCCCAGTTTTCCCATTGCTATTTGTAAAAAAGACTATTTTTCTTCTCTAACACATTTTTGGCACTATTGTCAAAGATCTAATGACTAATATTTATGTAAATTTTCTGTGTCTTCTATTCCATTCTATTTCATTGGTCTTCATATTTGTATTTATGTCAATTCCACGCTGTTTTTGTTACTACAGATTAGTGGTATAATTTGAGATCAAGTACTATGATGTCTCCCTGTCTGGGTCTTTTATTCTTCCACATGAAGTTTAGGACTGTTTTTGTATAATTTCATGAAGAATGTCAATGATATTTTTGTGAGGATTGCATTGAATCTGTGTATCACTTTTGGTAATATGGCCATTTTGACAATATTACTTCTGCCTATCCAAGAACATGGGAGGTTTGTCTGTCTTCTCAGGTATTCTTCAATCTCTTTCTTCACTGTTCTGGGAGTGTGAAGATAGAGTTTACAGAATGGGAGAAAATATTTTCCAACTACTTTCCAACAGGGGATTAATGTCCAGAATATAAAAAGAACTTGGAACACTACACACACATACAGAGTCAAATAGCCCCATGAATAATTGGGCAAATGAACTGAACAGACATTTCTCAAAAAGAGTAATGCAAATAGTCAACAAACATATGAAAAATGATCAACATCCTTAGCAATCAGGTGAATGAAAATCAAAACTACACTGAGATTTTATCTCACTCCATTTAGAATACTAATCATCAAGAATACAAATAAAACTAAATGCTAACAAGCATGTTGGGGAAAAGCAATACCCATGTACTGTTGGTGGGGCTGTAAATTAGTACAACCACTTTGGAAAACAGTGTGGAGATCCCTTGAAAGACTAGAAATAGACCCACGACACGACCCAGACATTCCACTCCTTGGTATTTAGTCAAAAGACCTAAAATCAGCATACTATTGTGCTGTAAGAACACCAATATTTTTAGAAGCACAATTCATAATATTCAAGTTATAGAATCAGTCTATGTGTCCATCAACAGAGGAACAAAGAAAGAAAATGTAGTATATATATATATTTATACACACAATGAAGTTTTACTCAGCCATAAAGAAGAATTGAAATTATGTCATTTGCTGTAAATGGATAGAAATGCAGAACATCATGCTAAGTGAAATAAGACAAATTCAGAAAGTCAAGGGTCCAAAGTTTTATCTCAGATATAGAAGCTAAAGAGAAATAAGTAATTTTTAAATGGGGATTTCATGAAAATAGAAGGGATAAAAGTGAGAAAAGGAAGGAGTTTGAGGGGAAGAGAAAGGGATGAGAAAAGGGAGGGAGTGTGGAGTGAAATTAACCAAATTATAGTATCTGCTTGTATGAATATATCACAGTGAACTCCACCTTTATATGTAACTGTAATGCACTAATTTAAAAAACAATAAGTAACAGGAAGATCAATAGTGTAAAAGAAGGGGAATCAGAATGAGGGAAGAAGGACGGGAAGGGGAAATACCAGGAACTTAAATGGAGCAAATTATGTTTTATGCATTTATGAATATGCCAGAATGAACCCCACTATTAACGTATAACTACAGGGGCTGGAGCAGTGGCTCAGTGCTTACAGAGCTTGCCTCGCATGTGCGAGTACTCAAGTTCAAACCCCAGCACCATGTAAACAACCAAGTGTCAGAGGAACAAAAGTCACATTAAAAACTAAATAAAAATTGCTTCTTTCTCTCTCTCTCTCAGTCCCTCTCTCTTTAAAAAAAATGTATAACTATAATGCACTAATAAAACCAATATATACATATAATTTGTATATATATACATGATTTCACTATATATGTATAAATAAAATGAGCATCATAGGAGGGGTGCCAAGGAGTTAAAGTGAATATAGACCCTGTACAAAAAAGAATCATTCAACATAGGGGGAAAATGATATCATACATGTCTAGGTAATATATGGCATGTGGCAAATAATGTTAGTAAGATTTATTGGAAAGAAAGATCTTATGGCTCTGACAACATTAAGGATGACTTCCCCAAAGGACACCGGAATTTGGACTTTAAAGCAACAGAATAACAGACACTCCAATAGATGCTCAATAAATGATTGTTGAACTGAACTCAACTACAAAGCATGATAGGAAGCAGTATCAGCAAAGGCATCAAGTAGCAAGGCCCAGGTGAGTCCTCAGGTGTCAATCAACATCATAGGCATGCAAGATTTTAACAGTGGAGGAGTAGTGACAGAAAACTCACACACACACACACAAAATTGACATTCATATAAACAGCTTTAAACCAAAAAAATCCAGTCTTGATTAATGCTTTTTCTAGGTTCTTTCTTTCCTCCTGCCCTGACTATCTATATGTGTTTCTTTCCCTTGAGTTTCAGAAATAACGTAAAAAAAGTCCTCTATCCTCATAGTTTAAAGGTTCAATCAGGTCATGTTGCAGAACAAATGAATTTTTATGACTGACAACAAAGATAGCTCATTTTTCATTCACTTCTGTGCCCACTGTGCATGGGCTGAAGCTATGCTGTAAGTCTCTTCAATCTGGAAGCCAAGAGGACCGAGCAGCCTCAATCTGGCAGTGTCACCATGACAAAAAAAAAAAAAAAAAAAAAAAAAAAAAAAAAAAAAAAAAAAAAAAAAAAAAAAAAAAAAAAAAAAAAAAAAAAAAAAAAGGCAAATGGCATATTGATCTTGAAGCTTCTGTTCGGAAATGATGTCCCTTCCACTCTCCTCTCACTAGTTAAAGCCAACTACATGACCATGTCCAAGGACAAAAGAATGGAGAAGGGGAATCAAATTCACATGACCAAAAAGATAACTTCCGTGGGATTCAATCCTGGCACTGCTACACAATAGCTTTTGGCAAAGTGATTTACATCGCTCATCTTCAGAGTTGTAATCTATTAAATGGGGATAATCATTCCTGTGCCACAAAATTATTGTGAGGATTAAACAAGGTCATGCTATGTCCAATGCTTGGCACATAGTAATCTTACCACTTTTACTCAATATTGTCCTAGAGACCCTAAACGGAGCAATCAGGCAAGACAAGGAAATCAAAGGGATAAGAATAGGATTAGAGGAAGTCAAACAATCCCTTTTTGCTGATGACAATGTCCTATATCTGGAAGACGAAGAAAACTGCTTGAGCTTACAAGCAGATTTAGCAAAGTGGCAGGCTACAAGATCAACACCCACAAATCAATAGCTTTCCTATATGCTAATAATAATAGAGCAGAAAAAGAAATCAGGAAATTGATCCCATTCACAATATCCTCAAAAGAATAAATATTTGGGAATTGATCTAATAAGGGAAGTAAAAGAGCTCTAAATTGAAAATTACTGAACACTGAAGAACTTGAAGAAAACCTGAAAAGATTGCAAGACATTCCATGTTCCTGGTTAGGCAGAATTAATATAAATAAAATGGCCATTCTGCCAAAAGCCAGACACAGATTAAAGGTAATCCTAATCAAGATACAAATGTCATTCTTTACAGATATACAAAAAGTAATTCTCAAATTCATTTGGAACAACAAGAAACCCAGAAAAGACAAAACACTATGGAGCAAGAAAGATAAAACAGGTGGTTTTACAATACCAGATCTAAAACTATACTGTAGAGCTACAGTAACAAAAATAGGATGGTACTGGTATCAAAATAGGCATGAAAAAGAATGGAATACAATAGAAGACCCTGAGACAAACCTACAATTCTTTCAACATCTGATCTTTGACAAAGGGGGTCAAAATATAACATGGAGGAGAGAAAGCTTAATCAACAATGATGCTAGACAAACTAGAAAGCCACCTGCAGAAAGTGGAAATTAGGTCCTTATCTCTCACCTAGCACAAAAATCAAATCAAAATGGATCAAGGAACCAGGAATTAAACCAGCTACCATACAACTGCTACAAGATAAATAAGGACCAACAGTCAAGTATATGGGAGTAGGCAACAATTTTCTCAACAAGACTCCTGAAATGAAAGAAAATCAAGAGTAGGATGCCATTAAACTCTTTTGCTCTGCCAAGGAATTGGTCAAAACTGTCAAGAGAGAACCTACACAATGGGAGATAGTCATGCCCTATGATTCCTCTGACAGAGGACTGATATCCAAAATTTAAAAAGAACTAAAAAAAAAAACTTAATATCAAAATCACAAACAATTCAATTTACAAATAGGCCAGAGATCTGAACAGAAAGTTCTCAACAGAGGAAATTGAACAAGCCAATGACTATATGAGAAAGTGTTCTAAATCACTAGTAATCAGAGAAATGGAAATCAAAACTATATTAAGATTTCCCCTCACTCCAGTCAGACTGGCAAAGATGAACAATATAACCAATAACACATGCAGGAGGGCTGTGGGTAGTTAGGAACACTAGCACACTGATGGTGGAACTGCAGACTATTATAGCTGCTCTGGAAAGCATTGCGAGACTCCTCAAAAAACTACGGATGGATCCATCATATACCCAAATATCCCGCTTCCGGGTATTCTCCCAGAAGAGCTAGAATCAGCAAATTACAACAACACAGGAAAACCAATGTTCATAGCAGCTCAATTTACAAAGCTAAATTACGGAACCAACCCAGATGCCCTTCACTGGATGAATGGATCCAAATGCTGCAGTGTATATATATTATGGAGTTCTACTCAGCTGTTAGAAACAATGATATTATGACCTTTAAAGGCATATGGATGGCAATGGAAGGAATTATGCTGAGTAAAATTAGCCAAAACCAGAGACATAAAGGTTGATGTTTTCCCTCATTTGTGGAGGATAGAGCAAAGCCCAGGCTTGGTGAAAGGTAGTCAAGTATATGTACTAGACTCACCAAAGTTGAAGCAACACATAATCTAGGGGAACTACAGATATGTAGTGTGGAGTAAAGGGAGGGAAGAGGACTGGGAGGGTGGGCTACCGGGGGATTGCAACAATATAGTTTGCTCTTTACTCACCTGAGAAGCCAAATAATACTTACTCAATCATTTAATTCTGGAAACTGCACCTATATATATCTGTGTGTGTGTGTACATAAATGTGTATGTATATACATATATATACACACACATATTTATATGGAGGAAATATAAGAGACTGGGGTGTACGCAATGTGGAGATGATTCTGGATTAGGATCAGGTACACATCAAATTATTATTACATATGCATTTATGATTGTATAACAACACAACTACTCAATAAAAATAGAAATTGTGGATAAAAAATAAATAAATCCATAATGTAAGTTTAAGCCACATAACAGAAAACAAGAAATGCAAATAAAATATCACAATTAAACCCCACCTTCACTTTATAAATATAACTATTATTTAATTTACAACTATTTCTTTTTCATACTCTTCTTTCAAATACATGAATTATATAATAAATTTTTTATAATGTAAAAATTCTCATCAATTTTAGACCCTCCAATTTGCAGGCCCATTTTTACAAAGCTTTAATTCAGGTAAAATAATGTTCCTGGTATTCATGCACACAGATGCTCATGAACTCACACACTCATAATTCACACTACATATGTGAAAGGAGAAATAATGTCTGTCTACAGTAACAGCTACTCTAAGGAATAGAAATCCTCTGTGTAGACAAATTGTTAGAAGTCACAAGGAAATATTTTTCAGTTTAGTGGAAGGGAAACTTTTCAAACGGATGGTCTGTTGAAGCCCCTTAACCCTGAGAGGTGATGATGTTGTTAAAAGCCTGATTTAACCTGAGGAGCCCATGGGGCAATTGTTCCATTGTACTTCTGATTCCTTTCTGTTCTTTACGGACCTAGTGACAGATGCTTATGAGCACCTGCGCTCTCCCACCTCGCTGTGGGAGTGAGGAATAGTCCTTCCCTCCAAGGGGTTTACTTCAACAAGCTACAGACAGCCATGGGAAGTCCAGTGATGAGGGACAATGGCAAAACAACTCCACAGCACAAAGAGGAGGGAGATTACCAAGAAAGTGCCACAGTCTATCTGCTGGGGAAATTCAGTACAGGGATAAACAAATATACTAAAGTCCACAGTAGGTACTTCCTAATCCACAAATTTAGCTTAATTGCACTGTAAGTAAAGTTTTCAGGTTCTCTAAGTCAGGTATTTCAGAAAGAAAAAAAAAAAAACCCATTCTCAAGCTCTCAACACTAGCCCACACTTACACCCACACTCTCAACTCCCTGACTCCACACACAAAGCCATATACACACTTACCAGTGCCACTTACATCCTCCATTACTCCTTGGGGAAGGCTTTACTATGGGTGGCCCTGCACCCTGATTCCATGCACCTTTGTATTTCTCTCTTGTTCCCTTTGGTCTACCACCTGTTTTTGCTCAAAGCCAAGTGTTTCTTTAAAGGGTTTTAGAATGTGGTTAGATAGCCAAAACACTACATCTGCTCCCCTTGTAAAATAAAGGCAAGATTTGAGAGACACTGAGTTTGAATATTGAGGATTCTGATAAGGAGGAAGATACAATGGCTGTTCTTTAACTATTTAGAAGGAAAAGCAGTTTTGTCTCATTTGAACTTAAAGGAAGAAGTTAAGATGGTAAGACTGGGCTCAACGGATGGCAGGATTGTGAACACACATTGTAACCTGGTGGAGGTGTGGGCTGTTTTAGAAAGTCATGAGCTCTCAGTCACTACTAGAAGTATTCCATCTAAGCCTACAAAGTGCCCAAAAAAGATGACACAGGACTTGGTCCTGTCAGTGTTGGGAGCCTGCGATCCCAGGAACGCTTTGTCAAGGCAGAGCCTGGAGCTGGGACATGACCATGAGTGGTAGGTAAAACTTAATGTGTAAAATTCCTGGGACAAAGGCAGAGAAAGATCTTAAACAAAGATCAAGCCCATTTGGGGAGAATGGAAGGATTCGGCCTATGTGTCTGGGGCTTCAGAGAGGTGATCACTGACAGCTAGGAAAGAGTAGTTCAGAATTTTATTTTAGATGACCTTGAATTCTAGGAAACAAAGTGTGGATTTTGTCTTAAAGGCCACTGATTTCAAACTGGTCACCAAACTGATGCCTTTTTACTTGAAGTGCCAGCATTTTTAGAAAGCACTTGGTCCCAAAACAAGCAGTTCAGAGCTTAGTGTCACCTCCAAACAATTTCACACATTTATATTACCTGGCTGCCACTATGACTGCTGCTACAGATGATGATAAATTGCTGAAGATTTTAAAGTGGGAAGCAGAATGCACAGAGTCTTAGGAAAACCACTAGAGCAAGAACGTGCAGTTTACATTTGAGTCAAGACAGCCCGGAGGCCTTTTGCATTGTCATAGTCCAGGCATCAGACACTAAGGTCTATTCCTGAAAAGTAACCTTAAAAGAGGAAATGACAATACAGATTTAAGACAGATTGAAGAAAAGGTCATCAGAGACCAGGAACAACCAGAGGCAGGAAAGTCTATGTGGTGCTCCAATCCCCTTTTAGCCAAAATCAACTGTGTGGCTTTGGTACATTACCACAACGCTCTAAGCTTTATTCCTCTAAGATGCACACTGGACATAAAACTGTCTATGTTGCAGTATTGCTTTAAGGATTTGTAATAGTGTATATAAATCCACAAAAAAGTTCCTAGCACGGGACTCATCACACAGAAAACATTCACAAATGAAATGATAGAGCTTTCTATGATGATTAAAATTTAATTATGTGATGTTGTGTACGTGTGTGGCATATCATCAGATTAGAAGATGGAGAAGTCAAGCATCCCTAATCATTTGTAATAAAAACTTAAGATGCAACTTTGAGAAAAAGAGAAGTTTTAGATTTTTTGATTAAGAAAAGTTATTGTTCATAGGATATATCCAAGTTAAAACTTTTAGCTGTAAATTGATAATATGTGCATAAAGGCACATAAAGCTTGGGATTGCAGCTTCAGATTAGAGGGATTTGTGCTGCAAGGAACCACATATTCAAGCTCAACTGACTTACACAATAATGGAAATATAGTGGCTAAGATAATAGAAATTCAGCGCAACATTATTTACCTGAAAAGCTCTGTGGTTGCCTGAGGGATGTAGGTTCTGTCTCTCCCCCGCATCCTTGCCATGCCAGTTTACCTCCAGGCTTGGTATTTGTACAACTGCAACCATTTCAGGGTCATATCATGACGTGACAATGAAACCATTTCTTCCTATGAGGAGACATTTATCAAGGCTCTCTGAACTTATTTCTCCTCTTTCCTCTTTGGTTCACTATGGAATAAATTCCCTTCCCCGGATGAGTCACTGGCAAGAAGAATTGGACACAATTTTGGCTTAGATTAATCCTGTTTTACCCCTCGAGTCTAGAGGGGGCACAGACATAGATAAAAGATCACAGTGTTCGCTGGGTAGAGGTGTCTCTCCACCTTACATTGCCTGAGTCTTACGGGCCAAGCCATGGCTCTTGATGGGTTCATTTCCTTGCCATGTGACACCTGCTGAAGACAACTGCCTTCCGACTGCTGACCCTTCCACCTCCTTTCTAGGACCTGGGTTTCCAGATCTTTCCAAGGAAGACAGCTACCTCTTAGCACCCGTAGGCATCCAGACTGAAGTCACTCCTGTGAACTAATTAAATGGAGCCAGGCAATAAGTGGTAGCAGTTTCTCACTCCCCACTACCACCTGCAGCAGCCCCTGCTCTGGCATTGTCTCTGCAGGACCAGAATGGATTGCTTCAGTTATGTGGACTGCCTCACTGTGCCCTCTGAGGCACACAACAGGCAGGAGGCTGAATTGTCTGGCTGGCTGGCAGATGGTGGCAAGGGTGGCTGGCAGATGGTGCAAGACTGTCCAGCTGCCAAGAGGAACAGCAAACCCCAGTTGTAGTAGAACATAAGTCCTTTGTCTCATTGATATACATGACAAACTCACTTTTGACTAAGCACACAATACCTCCTCTTTCCTGAGGTCTTTGTCTAATTATTGACCGGGAGGGGGCATCCGAGCACCGGACAACACAACTGACTGTCTAAAGTTATACAGATAGGTGAAAGGGGAAGAGACAAGGTAAACTTGGGACCTTCAGCTCACTTTCACTAAACAGAACACTCGTAACAAGCCAATCTAAAACTTGCCTGCATGAAGAGGTCGTTGTTCCACCTCCTTGCACCTTATGAGCTCTAAATCTAAGTCATTGTGGAACAGTGACAGTCTCTTACATTTTTCATGAAAATATCACAAACTTTGTAAAGAATCTCTTGATAACAGACTCACCACCAGTGAGAAATTTGTTCTATAAGTTTAGCCTGTTGGCTCTTAAGTTTTTTTTACAAGTGGTCCCCTAAAAAGATTGTCAATCATTTTCCCTCCTGGGTTGGGACCATGTTTTAGAAATCACTGCCTTACACAACAGCTTTTCCAGGAATAATCAATTTTCTCTTTCATCATATATTATAAATCATCATATGTGACTTGTATGAAGTAAAAACTAGAAACAGCCATATTATAATTTCCATTGTGCATTTCTAGAAACTGAAATATGACACATTGTAGAAAAGCTCACACACCAAAAATGTATTGCTCAATTCGTCTTCACAAACCAAACACTCACATAACTAGCACCCAGGTCCAAAAGCAGATCATCATCAGTACCGCTGCTGCCAGACCCACGCACTTCCTTTCCAGTCACTATGTACCTCCACCCTTTAGGGCTAACCTCTCTCCTAACTGCCAACAATATCAAATAGTTTTCCCTTTTCCTGATCTTCATGTAAATGATTTTTACAGTACATTTTATTTGTTTCTGGTTACTTTCACTCAACATTAGCTAAGATCCATGTTATACATAAAGATCATTCATTCTCAGAGTTTATATTCTATTGTATATATACTACAATTCATTTATTAATTCTACTGTTGGCAGGCATTTGGGTAATTTTCTGATTTTGCCTTCTTCCAATAATACTGCTTTAAACATTTTGGTACCTGTGTTTTGGGGAATATATGCAAGCATTTCTGTATCTAGTACTCACACCTAGGAAAGAAACTGCTGGGCCCTAGGACATATGTGAATTCAGCTTTAGTAAATAGATTCTGCCAAATAGAAGCTGTCAAAGTGGTTTCATTGGTCATTAGACATTTCTCAAATGTGTAAAATAGTATATGGACCCCACTAATGTTTTCAGGGGTTTCTTAGAGGTTGAAGGACATCAGTTAAGCAATTGTACTTAAAGGAAACCTATTAAGTATAAATTCACTTCCATGTAACCAGCTAATACTATTCCTCACAAAAGGCACTTCAACTATGTTGAAACTATTATTATTATAGTTGGAGCTGTGAGGGTGTTCCTGGAAGAGATTAACATGTGAACCAGTAGACTGAGTAAAGAAGATCTACCCTCACCGATGAGGGCAGGCATCATGCAAGCCTTTGTGGGCCAGAACAGGCAAAGAAAAAAAGAAAAAAAAGAGGCAGAGGAAGGTCAACAATCATACTCTCACTCACTCACTGTTTCTAGACGTCAAAGTTGTAGGACACCTTCTTCTGTCCTTAGTGTGTTAGTCAGTTTCATGTCACTATGACCAAAAGATAATAACTTAGAGGAGGAAAAGCTTATTTGGGCTCATGGTTTCAGAGGTTCAGTTCCTGATCAGTCAACTCCATAGCTCTGGGCCCATCGAGAGGCACAACACCATGATGAAGTGTGGAGGAGGAAAGCCTCTCACTTCATAACTTCCAGGAAGCAGAGAGCCCTGCTTGCCAGAGACAAAATATAAAACCCAAAGGCATACCCCCAGTGACCTAGCCATAGCCAACCTTCCTATAGTCACCACCTATTAATCCATTCAAATTATTAGCTCATAAAATGGATTAATCCATTGATTAAGTGCTGGCTCTCATAATCCAATCATTTCACCTCTGAACATTCCTGGATTACCTCACACATGAGCTTTTGGGGGACACATCATATTTAAACCATTACACCCATACATCAGAGTTGCTGCTGGTTCCTGGGCCTTCTGTTTCACAGCAGGAGTCACACCTTTGGCTCCCTGGTTCTCAGGCCTTCCAACTAGGACTGAATTAGATCATCTACTTTCCTGGTTCCCCAGATGGCAGATGGCAGTTTGGGACTATTTGATCTCATAAACACATGATCCAGGTCCCATTATAAACCTTCTCTTTTCTATATTCTATTGGTTCTATTTCTCAGGATAACCCTGACTACTACATCTTTCCTTAGCCTTTTTACACTTCTACTTTGAAATATTTCTTCACAAAAAAGGCCCAGAAAGACTTTATGTTCACCTGAGGCCTTTTTATGCGATGAGGACACTGAATCTCAGACTGCTATTGGTCACAGATTGAAGGTGTCAGGATGAGCTCTAGAATCATATCCTCATTAACACACAACCTTCCTCTTCACAGTCGGGTAGGAAAGGAGACAGAAAGGGTCAGAAAAACACACACACTTCAGAGTCAGATAGTCATAGCTCTGCATACTGACTTGGCCACTTTGTGTTGTAAATATGTGAATAACAAGGACTGTTAATCCTTGAGCCTGCAATCAACACTGCTTTTCTAGACCCAATACTTTCCTTCTTGTTGTTAGTTGAAAGAGGTAATTTAGAGTGGAATGTAAATTTCTTGTTTTGCCCATAGGACCCAATGAGCAACTCCTCCTGACTTCAGCTCTTTCCAACCCTCCTTTGTTCACAATATTCTCACGGTGTGGGTCCTTCTTTTTCCCTCAACAAGTATTGTGTTTTTCAGAGTCTTTGCACTTGTTCTTCCCCTTGATCTTCTCATAGCTCCTCTTGATGGTGATTCAGGTTCCAGCTTAAATGTCACCACCTGGCAGTTCCCTTCTCTGACCCTCTACCATCTTCTCTACCTCATTAGCCTATTTAGCACTCCTTACAGTATACATCAAGTGACATCATCTTATGTTTTTATTGCCTTTCCACAACTAGAATGAAAGATCCACCAGAACACTCACTACATTTCTAATTCATTGCTGCATACCCAACACCTAGAACAGTCCCTGCAATATGTTAGGTGCTCAACAAGTGCTTAAAGAATGAAGTCCAGGTAAGAGAATGTGTTGGCCCAGATTCAGTCACTATTGATTGCCTTTTGGTAGGGGGGGAATAAGAAAGGTAAGGTCCCACTCACTACAGTTTATGACTCTTCCTCTTGAGTGCAGGATCCGCAATTTTGCTAGCCCTACCAAGTCTCACTCATCTGACAGCCCAGCATTCCTCTTTCCTCATTTCAACATATCAATGCTTTGAACTTTCTGTTCCACACAAACTTGCACTACTTCCTTGCAGTTAATCACCAATACACAAAGACGACTGTTTAACTTGTCAAAAATGAGAACTATCAACTGGGGAAAATGCAACCTTGGAGCCTGAATGCTCTGCAGGGCTGAGATTCTATCACTCTCAGCTCTTCTGTCTCTCAGAGCCAAGACAAGATCAATGGGAATGCCACCTAGCAGAGAGACCTTATGCCATCACAGGACACTGCTTCTGCCAGCCACAGTAAAGCCAAGAAGCAAGGGTCTGCTAATAGTGCTGCGTGACCACAGCCAGCAGATTCAAGTGACTTTCAAAGCTTTGCCAGGAAGAAGAAAGCTTCATGCGTTGATGTTCTCAGATTTAAAAACATTAATGGTTTTATGTTTTCCTAGAAAGCATGGATTCCACAGGTTTCCACTAACATGATTGTTTTTTTCTTCGCTAATTTCAATGCTGGTCAACACATATAAAATACAATTCAAGATAAAGATGTTGAAAAGATGTCCAGAAACAACAAATATTCTTCAAACAAAATACACAAACGTATAGGTTTCAACTGACAGAAAATGAACCAAAAATGATTAAATCAAGTCTAATACACCAGAGAAGATTAAAGTTGGCCTTGTTTGAGCCCTTAAAGCTGACATAAAAATATGCTTTTAATGTTTACTCATTATTTACAGTTATGATCATAAGCCATGTGTTCCAACCAACCATGAATCAGAGCCCAACCCTGCCCTGATCCTCAGGCTTCTAGAAATAATCATTTCCCATCAGAACATAATCCTGCCTCTCCTATACCACAGACATCTACCAAACATTCAGCCTCCAATGTCTGACTCCCACCATGCTCATCTCAGTCCCAGGGAGAAGCCCAAAGAGATTAGGAATTTCCTATGCCCACAATTCTGCCTTGAACCGACTGTTCAAAACTCCCTGCTCTGATCAAGAACCTACAAATGGGAGAAAATTTTTGCCTGCTACACCTCAGACGGAGGGCTAATATCCAGAATATACAGGGAACTAAAGAAAATAAACTCCAAACTCACAAATAATCCAATCAATAAATGGGCTAAAGATCTCAAAAGAAACTTCTCTCCAGGAGAAGTCCAGAAAGCCCATAAATACATGAGAAAATACTTACATCATTAGCTATAAGGGAAATGCAAATCAAAACTTCAATGAGATACCACCTTGCTTCTGTTAGAGAAGCAAAAATGAAAAATTCTAACAATAACAGATGCTGGAGGGGCTGTGGGAAAACAGGAACACTGTTACACTGCTGGTAGAACTGCAAACTGGTTCAGCCACTATGGAAAACAGTGTGGAGAATCCTCAAAAAATTAAGGATGGAACCACCTTACGACCCAGCTATCCCACTACTGGGAATTTTCCCAAAAGAGTTTGAATCAGCATATTATAATGATATGGCTTCATCAATGTTTATAGCAGCTCAATTTACTATAGCTAGATTATGGAACCAACCCAGATGCCCCTCACTTGACGAATGGATACAAAAACTTTGGTACATGTATAGAATGGAATACTACTCGGCCATTAGAGAAGACAATATTATGGCTTTTGAAATCAAATGGATGGAGATGGAAAAGAATTATGCTAAGTGAAGTATCCCAATCTCAAAGACTCAAGGGCTTAATGGTATCTCTCATCTGTGGAAGCTAGACTACATGGGGAAGCAGTAGGTTAGACTTCTAATCTAACAATAACTTCAAATTTTATGATTCTCAACACAATAGGGGGAAGGCTCCCTAGGTTACTTGGAGGTGTAGGGAGGGGGATGGGGAGTGGGGGAGGGTATATGAAGAACTCATAGGAGACTGGAGAGTGGGAATATGGGGGAACCATCTCAGAAGCAGATGTCATTCCTCCACGAGATACCTACTTAACGCAAGAGTTCTTCTGGGGGAAACAGCAACAGGGGAAACCCAAGCTGGGCATCCATGATTTGACATTACCCCTGGATAACTAAGTATATATACATTGGTTATTGATGGTTTGATAAGTTTCCCCCTCAACTGTATCTCTATATACATCTAATTAAAAAAAAAAAAAAAAACTCCTTGCTCCGGTACATGAGGTGGATCACTGTACACATGAGGTCATGCTGCATCTAGTGACGACTGCAAAAGCTGCACTGGCGACCCAAAAGCACAAGGCTGAGATCTTTGCTTAGAAAACATTTTAGTTTGCTAGGCAATAACAAATCATCAGTAAAACTTTAATTGCCCACCATTCTGAAGGATAAAAGTCCAAGATCAAAGAAGAGCAGTAGGACTACTTTCTTCGGAGGCTCGTTTCTCATCTTGTAGATTGTTTTTTCCCTGTGTATGATCTGGGTACATGGTCTTCCTTCTGTATGTGTTTGTGTCCCCATCTCCTCTTCTTATAAGGACACCAATCGTATTGAATTAGGCCCCACTCATTTACTTTATCTTAAATGGATACTTTTAAAGAGCCTATATTGAAATATCTTCAGATTTTTGAGATACTGGGTGTTCAGATTCCAAGATGAATTTGGGGTAGAAGACAATTTAGATCATAAGGTGTCCTTTGTATTACTTGATGCCTGGAGATGAATAGAGACTGCTTTACATGAGTAGGATCTACATGTTGGTTTCCACCTCAAAGACCCTTAGTTGAGGTAGATTGTAAATCTGGCCCCATAAGAGAAGGAGCACAGATATGAAAAAGAGACACACCGGGGTGGGGGATGGAGCCCGCCTACAGAAAGCCTATCCTCTGGCAGAGCTTCATTGTAGGTTGACAGCTTAGCTCTTTTCAAAGAAGGAGATGAAGGATCACAAAAATGGAAATACTTAGGAGAACTAGGACATGCCTGTGGTCAACTGGAAGGAAACCAGGCCAGTAGACAGAACAAAGAATGTTAAAGATTTTTTTAAAAAAAGGAAGCCATGATGGGAAGCAGAAATTCACATGGGAGCCCCAGCAATTAGAGTGGTCACATTGGTGAGCCCTTTGGAGTCCAGGGCTGCCCCTTGAATGGTTGTGGCCTTGCAATTGGTCAGTAGGGAACTGCTGGTATACAAAACTTTGGCTTATACCATTTCATGATTGTGGCTTTGCTGTTCTTACTATATGCTGTTCACTTGGTGGTCTTGAAGGCCTGAGTCAAAGGCTGTAAACACAAAGGGTATGCATCCTACGCATGAGGATTTTTTTTATGTGAATAATTTGCCAACATTTTTACATTGGGAAATTGCACTTAAAATCCCTAATTTCAACTTCTCTTGAGAAATGTAAACATCTGACGAAACTGACCCTTCAGTCTGGCATAGCAACATTTAGCCAGAGCTAAGTAGCTGTCTCCCCTTTGGTGAGACCACAAGTTCTTGGCTCCTTATAGTCCCTCTAGCCTGTTTCCTCATTTAGACTCCCGCCTGGTCTAGCAAAAACTTTAGTCCAAGATCCCTGAGCTCAACACTTAGTGCACTAAATAGTGGGGTAGAATTTGGGTTAACATTAATATTAGTAGTGGTAGCTGACATAACCATTGTCCTCATTGTTTTTGAGGGTTGGATGTTCTTGAAGATTCTACGTGGTATTAGGCCCATTTCTGGGAGACAAGATAGGTACAGATCTTCATTGCAGAAGCTTTAAACCAATGACAAGATCAACACAGGTTGATTTTGTAAGACAGTGCAAAAATTCAAAGTGACAGTGATTGATGGAGTATAGGAACTGAGAATCCATAAAGAGAGTGGGGGATCATAAACTGAGTTTCATTTCTCACTGTCACACAGGGAATTAAAGATTCAGCCTACAGCCTCATATACGAGACAGGCAGCCAGCCCACCTCCAGGGTTTTAGTTGTAAACTCCTGGGATGTTCATAAAGAGAGACTCTAACTCCAAAATCTGACCTTATGACCCAGGAGCCCCTAGAAGGGGACAATTTTTGAGTACTTAGTATATGCTGGTATTAAAGGAGATACTTCCCCTCTACTGGCTCACAGGGAGAGAGAAGTGGTGAAACTGAGTATGAGCTCACAGTTGGCCAACTGGGTTAACATACAGGCTCCATGCTTTATAAGCTTTGTGATTTTTGTTATCTAAGCTCTTTTCCCACCTGTAAGAAGAAAGTAATAGTATTTATCATGTTGAGGGGTATTAAATTGAAGGCTCTAGCATAATAGCTGGCTTAAAGTAAAAGCAGTTAGCTTCTAAATCCAGATTCTACATCTGTGGATTCAACTATGGAATAAAAATACTCAGAAAAAAAATCACATCTGCACTAAATATGTACAGACTTTTTACCTTAGAAATATACCCTAAAAATAAACCATAATAACTATGTACATAAAATTTACATTTTATTAGTTATTATAGATAAGCTAGAGATAATTTAAAGTGTGTGGGAAGATGTGCATAGGTTATATGCTAAATCTACATAATTTTATGTAAGGGATTTGAGCATATATGCATTTTGAATTTTGGAATCCAAAGAGTCCCGGAATCAATCTCTTGTGAATGCCAATGGATAACTGATAACAAAAAATAATTTTTGTCATTATTACTAAGTTTCCTATTATTAGGTGATGAAACTAAAGATGGGAAACTAACAACTTGCCCAAGATTGACAGATAGTAATCAACAGAATCAATATTAAAACACAGATCCAGCTGCCTAAGAATATCTGTGGCTTTGGTATCTTTTTCTAATAATGTCTCAGGGCTACTGAAACAAATATTAGGGATCATAAATAAGAAAAAGAGAAAAAGAGTTTGGGTAATTTCCTCAAGCTACAATATTAAATGTTTCCTGCTTAGTGGAACTTTTTTTTTTCCCTAAATCTCATTGTTCTACCTATCACTGAAGCAATTTTCCATGCACATGTTAAGCCTAACTCTCCGTGGAAGCACAGTGTCAGTCATCTCGGTGACAAGTCATGCTTCATAAAGTATGGCAAGACTGGGTCTCCAGCAAAGCTGCCTGGATCTCCGCCAGTCCTCCCACATGGAAGGCGAGCTCAGTGCCACTCAACCCACCATGTTGGACGTTCTCCAGGAATGAGTGACAGGCCCTGCCATGTGGGTAGCCAAAGGTACTGGGACAGTGGAGATGGATTGGGAGATGAAAGAAACACATCAGGGATGAGCAAAAGCCAAGCAGATGGCATGGCTTCCCTGTAGGTGGCTGAGGAGGCACAGCAGCAAGCTGACTGTATGAGCATATGTATGACCAAGTGGACCAGGAGATGAGTAAAGAAGTCAAGTCCCAAAGGCACCTCACTTGGCAAAGCACAACTACCAAGATACAAAGGAGGGTGGTCATGGGCTTTTAAAGAATCAAATGCCAACGATATGAGGGCCTCAGCAGGGATTGGTGGAGAGAAAGATGTTGGGTTAGAGGTAAAATAATCAGGAACACAGAGCAGGCAGCAGTTAAAAACAGCAGCCAGAAGGCAGCCTGCCAAGATCTAAAATAACAGAGACAGAGAATCGCTCACATGGGGTGGATGGGCAGAGTTAGGAAAGTCTAAGTGTGCTAACACCAAGGGGTTTCCTGATGTCGTGAGGGTAGGAAATCAATTGCATTTCTGTTGGAAGCAGTAACCATCCCACTTCTCCAGGACAGCCATTGTGGCTAGGCATATACATTCTACTAATAAGCTTTCTATTACTATAATAAAATAACTGAGATAATCAATTTATATAGATCACAGTTTCAGAGATTTCAGTCTACCTGGTTGGCCCCCTGCTTTTGTCCTGGAGTGAAGGAGCACGAGGTGGGGCAAAATGCTTACCTCATGGTGGTGAAGTGAAAAAGAAAGAGTAATAGATTAGGGTGATTATGTAGCAGCCCCAGTGACCAGAAGATCTCCTTTCAGACTCACGGCTTAAAGCTAGTATCTCCTAGTAGCACCATGCTGGGAACCACACTTTGAATTCACATGCCTTCAGCTAAGCAGTTCCTGCACCACACCCTCTGCTACAAGATCATTTTCGTGGTTGAGCTCCTATGTATCTGAGCCAGATCTATCTCACTACTCCCTTACGGAAGGGCATGTATGGTTGCGTGGAGACAGTTTTCCTTGTTACAAGCAATATTTTTTGTCTGTTTCCCTCAAATTCATTACTGGACATAGAATTGGTGAACTAAAAGGCATGGAAATATAAAAATCTTTTCCTATGTAAGAAAAAAGTGAAAGGTCTACCAGTTTAGCCTCACCGCAGTAGTATGAAGGGCAGATTTCACTACAGTCTCCTCAGCTCTGGGTGTGA
>PVKS010020957.1:0-35969 GCA_004027875.1 Aplodontia rufa | reverse complement strand
CTAATCAATTAAGAAGCTCGCCAAGACATATTATATACAAAATGAATAACAGAGAAACCAAGGAGAGAATTCTAAAAGCTGCTAGAGAAAAGCCCCAAATCACATTCAGAGGCAAACCAATTCGGATCACTATGGATTTTTCAGAGCAAACAATGAAGGCCAGAAGAGCTTGGAACAATATCTTTCAAGTGTTACAAAACAACAACTTCAACCCAAAGATAATATACCCAGCAAAACAGCTTCAAATACGAAGGGGAAATTAAATACTTCAATGACAAACTCAAGCTAGCAAGATACATGAACACAAACCCGGCTCTACAAAGCATTCTCAAAGATGTACTCCAATCTGAAGATTTTACCAACAATACGCTAAATCCTTAAACTAGGCCAAATCAAATATCACTCTATACAAAAACAGACTTTCAAGATGACTCAAAACTCTGTAACCAATGCAAAGTCTGTGAACCAGCCTCCCATATCTATTCTAACCTTGAATGTGAATGGTCTCAATGCCCCAATTAAAAGGCACAGACTGACCCAATGGATCAAAAAACAAAATCCAACAATATGTTGCCTGCAAGAGACACATTTGACACTCAAAGATAGACACAGGCTGAAAGTGAAAGCATGGCAAAATATCTACCAGGCCTGTGGCCCAAAAAAGCAAGCTGGTGTAGCGATTCTAATTTCGGACAAAATTAATTTCCATCTAAAACTAGTCAGAAATTTGTATTTTAAAAGGAAAATTAGCATTTCTGTTTTTTCATTGACAAGTTACCTTATTTTCTGACCACAAACAACTACAAAAGTTGGTCAGAATAACAATTCAACTTTTTTTTTCTTGCCAGCACTGAATAGCAACTTAAAGTTTGTTGCTATGATTTCAGATGGAAGGAAAGTTCAGGAAACAAGCCTGCATTCAATCAAACTTTTTCTCTGAGGGTGTTTTTAAAGCCTCAGCTCAAGGAAATAAAACTCAAATGGTTTCACTCTTGCTGGACAAAAATATCAAACATTAAGAGTTTAGGGTTGTTATGACCACTTGGATTTATGTGAGAGGAAAAAAATTGGAAAATTAAGGAGACTTTTGCTTCTGGTATGTGTGGAATACTAGGAAAAAGATACCATCAAATATCTTAAAAATTTAAATAATTAAAGAACATATAGAGGATCTTTACACTTTAAAGTGTAATTTTATTTTTTTCTGTTGTATGGGGGACTGAACTCTGGGGTGCTCTATTACTGAGCTACATTCACAGTTCTTTGTATTTATTTATTTATTTATTTATTTATTGAGACAGAGTCTCATTAAATTGCCTAGGTTGGCCTTGAACTTGTGATCTTCCTTCCTCATCCTCCTGAATAGCTGGGATTGCAGATGTTTGCCACCATTGTCAGCTTGAAATTGTAAAACATTTCTGTGTAAAAGTAAACACCTAAGTGAATGGGTTAATATACCACACTCATGTATCAGGATATACAACATTGATAAAATATTACTTCTATCTAAATTAATCTATTCAAAGAAGTTTCAGTTAAGATCCCAGAAGGTTTTTTATGCAAATTGATGAATTAATACTAAACTTCACAAATACATCAATCTGAAATTCAAATTACATAAAGTAGCAAAAACAAAACAAATAATCTTTGGGAAAAAAGGAAATAAATTACCTGATATCAAGACAAAGATTATAATAATCAAAGCATTGTGATATATAAAGATAAACATATAAGAAGTCTAAAAATGCACTCCTGTGTATGAATAAGTAATTTTGACACATGCCAAAAAAATTAACTGGGATAAATTATACACTTTTAAAATATGCGCTCATCCAAAAGAAATGAACCTCAACCTATACCTATCACTATAGACAAAAAATATATAAATATGAGTCACAGAATTATTGTAAATATAAAACCTACAAAATTTCTAGAAGAAATTGTAGATGAAACTCTATGTGACCGTGGATTTGGCAAAGATTCTTAAATGCAAACTACAGGCCAACACATGTCTAAAGACTTCAACAAAGTTAAAGTTTACCCTTTAAAAGGCACTTCTTTAATGATGAAAGGCAAGATACAAATGGGTAGAATATTTTCACAAAATGTGTATCTAACAGAGGAGATGTCTCTGAGGTATATAATGACTCCTTATAATCCAACATTCAGTGTAGAACTAATTAAAAAGAAAAGGCAAAAAACTGACTGGACATTTTACCAAAGAAGACGGAAGGATAGAAAATAGCCAATGAGAGTTTCAAAACAATAACCCAAAGAGAAATACAAATCAAATCACCACGACATACCAAAACACACCCACTAGAATGCCTCAAATTCAGAAGACTGGACATACCAAGGGGCTGTGGGCATGTGGAGCAAATGGAACTTTTGTGCTTTGCTCTTTTGAATATGACATCCTGATAGCAGTGGACAATTAATTGTATATCCATAAAATGGAATACTGTCAGTCAATTCAAAGGATTAAGACATTGTTACACATACATTAATCACATACATTAATTTCAAAGTAATTATACTAAATAAGCAAAGTCAGGTAATAAAGAGTCAAGAATTATGGTTCCGTCTCTATAAAATTACAGGATGTGGAATTTTGTAACAAAAGGCAGATGGGTGTTTTCCTGCAGCAGAAGGAGTAGGTGTGAGGGAAGATAAGGAACGCTGTTTGAATAAGCACTCTTCCTCTTCTGGGCTGCATAGTCTTCTCATCAGTAAGCAATCTCGCTATGTAAGAGGAAAAAATTAAGACAATCAGTAGGAAGAATTAAGGGAGAGTGGTAGTGTTGCAGGTTTTGATGATGTTGGGTTCGTGTCCTCTTGGAGTCAAAAATGAAACGGAGGGACACTGAGGCAAGTGGAGCAAACAGAATTTAAATAGGAAAGCATAGAACGAAAAGACTTCTCCAGGAGAAGAGAGTCTCAGAGCTGAGAACTTGAAGAGGGGATGCAACTAGGCCTTTTCAAGATTCTCTTCCCTTGATTAATCATTGCCTTCCCTCCCACATGCCTGGGAGCAGGGCTCAGGAGCTCTAGTCTGATGTAGTCTTTTGTCCTGGGGCCACTAGCATCTTCACCAGCAGAGGCAAAGTCAATGTCTGGACCACCATTGTTAGTGAGGAGGTGGTGATGCTGATATGCACCTCTGCTTACTTAGGACAGTGCATGATCTTTGTCCTCTCAGAAAAAAAACGACTATCAACTAATTTCCTCCTTGTTGATCCGCATTATTCTATCTACACTGACTGCCTTGTTTTCTCTGCCTCAGTAGTACTTCCTGAACTGGCAGGAGATGTCTGTATCTAGAGCCTGCCCAGGTTTTTAAGTTATGCTTTCCTTATAGGAAGTCCCCTAGCAATTAGACCAGGAATGACTTTATCCAAAGATATACCTGAGAGACACATTGAGGTCAACTGACTGTATTATTAAAGTTATTGCTACCTTTTGAAAAATAAAATATGGGAAATTTTGGGAAACGGTAGGTGCTATAATATTTAATGCACCAGCATCAATCTATGATCAAGTGTGGTGTTTATGCATTAGTGCAGACATAAGGATACTGGAGATAAGAAATAAGAAATTTTGTTAAGGTGGTAATCCAGGACTTACAGGGATCCTCTTTGTCTTCTTTCTTTGATTTTTATTGGTTGTTTTATTTTCTAGTACAAAGCTGAAGCTAATACAGAGTCCTGATTTTTATTGAAAAATACATTTCTATTTCATTTGTTTCTTTCACTAGAGGCTATTATTGTTAGGGATATTAAGTTTTATGCAGATGAAATGATTAGCTTAATAAAGGGGAATAGGAAATAGGACCAGAAATAAGTTTGTAAAGCTATAAAAAGGAGATTAATTTTGATAAGTCTATATAAGATATGCTCTGATGCTTCTATTAAATAATATTCACATTTAGAACAAAATATATGCACAGCACAGAATTTTACAAGGATTTTGACCCCATCTATTCCATGGATAATTTGCAATATATTCATTTCCAAACCAATAATTTACATTATTCCCTTTACTTTTTTTGAAATTAATTCATTAAAAATACAGCCTAACTACAAATATATCATCTTAAAATCAGTAAATTCTATCATGTAAAAGAAAACTCAGAAATACCTTCAAATAATATGATTTCCAATATGTAAATTCTGGAGCAACTACACTAAAAACATAATAAAGTGGCTAGATGCACCACTTAATATTCATATTAAGGGTACTATATTTAGTAGTCAAATGCTAAACAGCATAAACATTAATGCTTTTTTCTGAGCATTGAACATTTTGAAAGAAAATTCCAATTTCTAAGATTTTCATGGAAAATTTGTATGTATTAAAATTGTGAAAAGTAATTTGGTCATAGATGCAAAAGTGGAAGGATATAAAATTCACGCCAAATTTGGGACATTTCTCAGTTTCTTCCAAATGTCTCTAATCCCTGCTCTCAATAGTTAAATGAATGTAGTATTTACTTTTAATGTGTATGATAAGAAGAGAAAGTACAAAAATTATTTAATTCATTTAAGTATGAGAAATCTTTAGGAATCACCGGCTTAAAATATCAGCATGTAAGAACCCATATAGCATCTAAATGAGTTTCGATTTGGTTTGTAAACTAAGGAAGCATACTTAAAAGCCAACCTGAAGCAAAGTTCCCACATGACAAAATTAGAAGACCAGAGTTCCTTTCCATTGGGAATAAAGGTCCAGATGTCCATTATAATTTATCATTGTGCATGATTTTCCTAACCCCCTGAGCCAGAGCTCCATAATACTATATGACAACTGATAAAACTGGTGATATCATGTCATGTTACCAATCTGAAACACTGTACTGAATTTGAGAGTAATCATTTAGAAATTGTACAGCAAATGAACAAACTAATTTTATGCCTGTTGACTCTACTCTACTGACAGCAAAATGAGGATTGAATTTTGTGGTTTTTTACTTTATTTTTTCCTCCTGATTTATTTTTATTGTTTTATGAAAGTATCAGTCCTTGACAGATGGAGAAATATAAAATGCTCCTGTTTTATCCTAGATAGTTGAAAAGCATTGCGCTGGAACGTACCCATGGCTGCAGTGCAGAAAGACCTTGATTCCATCAAGGACAAAAATTACTGCCATACTCACTCATGCGATTTAAATTCTCATCATGTAGATGAGAAAGGGGATAAAGGAAACATATTTCTTTGGGCATAAATTCATTTTGACAAAAGAAAAATGTTATAATAATGATGGAGACCAAATGCAGCAACTCTTCTTCTTTTACATTTCTCTAGTGCTGAAGTGTCTCCCTTTTGCTACCACTTGTCTAGAACTGTTCCTCTCCCTTCCCCACTTTGTGTCTCATACATGTGCTCCTGAGAAGTCACTGTATACCATGATTACTTTTAATTTTTCATTATTCAATTGTTTGCTCTAATACGTTCAGGGCTAACTCCTATTCCCTTGTAAATAATGAATCAATCGCATGATTAAATAAAATAAATGTGAGTGAAATTATAAATGGCGATGTGTTTAGTTTTCTGTGGGTATTATTCCTTTTGCACAAAAAGAAACTTCAACATGCTATAGTACTGTATTTCTTACTGGGGTTCGGATGAAGGGTGTCCCTCATAAGCTCAATAGGTGAGGGAATGCAAAACTGCTCAGAGGTAAAATGACTGGGTTACAAGTGCCTTAAGCCAATTAGTGAATGGATTCCGGTAGGATTAACTAAAGGCTGGTAATGTGTGTCTGGAGAAGGTGGGTCACTGGGATATCCCCCTTTGGGGTATATTTTTTTGTCTCCTGCTTCCTGGAGCCGTGCCTTGACTAGCTTCCCTATGTCACACTCTTCCACCTTGATGTTCAGCCTCACCTAAGTCCAGAGGAATGCAGCCAGATGTCTATGGACTAAGACCTCTGAAACCATGAGCCCCACAAATAAACTTTTCCTCCTAAAATTGTTCTTGTCGGGTCTTTCAGTCTTAGCAATGAAAAAGCTGACTAAAATATAGGGCAGCATAGGGGTTTAAGACTACCAGATCACTATATTGAGAAAACACCCTTAAACCTCAATCCTAAAATTTCAACATAGGCTTTTTTCCTCTCTCCCTACATTCATCACTAAACCTTCTTCACCTCTCTTTCTGCAAAACATAGCACTAGCTGTATTAACAGATGTTCTGCAAGGAACGTTTTCATTGTGTTTTTGAATGTGAGTGAGGATATTAGTAAAGATGATATGTAATACATCACAAAGGAAAATCCTAAGATGGTGTTTCTGAATGAATTGTATTTTAGATGTAATACCCATTCCTACATTATATGGAGACATTTTGGGTAGCACATAACAATTTAAAGTTTATGGACTCTATAAAAAAGAGAAATAAAGAAACAAAATGCCAATACCCAAAGTTTTACAGATGTATTGGAAGATTTTTGGATCTTTGAGACTCACACAATAAATTAAAGGCAGACTTAACGAATGCCTTTTCAGTACTGTTGAAAGAGAAGTTGGTCTCCTAGGGGAAATTCAGCAGGAAAAGGAATTGTCATCCATTTAGAATAATTTAAAAATCAAGAAAAGCTATATGAAATGCAGGCATGTTGGTATTAACAGCATATGCAAAGGTCACTCGCCTTCCAAAAAGTTCTGTTGCTGAAGAAATTAAGGCTAAGATAAAAGCAGTTGCATAAACTGGTATCATTTAAAAGTGGAAATACTAAGATAGATGCAGATAAGTCTGTATAGGAAAAGGTGTGGTTGGTTTGGTAATGTAATTTTAGCCTTGAGCTTATTTTGAGTTTTTCCAAATAAACTGCAGAAACATTTGTACAATGGTTAGCATAACAATGAGTAACTCAATTTAACATTCTTCTTTTATATGTTTTAGTGAGAGTCACAGAAATAGAGCTCTGTGGAAAATGACAAGATGTAACTTGAGAGCTAGAAAATAAATAGTAAAGGGAGTGAATTCTAGCGTCAGTACCTCATTTTTCTCTGTGTAAAAGTGCATTGTATTATGATTCCTTTGAGTCCAGCAAGACCATTTTCATTCCATAAGAGTTTCCATCAATCTTGCATCATTCCTTGGAAAACATCAGCATTAAATCACATAAGATTCCATAGCGTTGGAAGTTTTCACTGAGGAAGAGGAGAACAAATGGTTAAAGATGAAGCCCCACCTAGAGAGCTATAACTCCATAGTAAGGTTATTAAGAAATAGTTTTACAATCACAGTAACAACGATTATTAGATTTGTGTGTTGTAGGTGTGAGTGTGTGTGTGTGTGTGTGTGCACATGCATGTGTGTTATATTGGATTTTGTATGCCAAACTCTAAAGTGCCTAGTAGTGTGCCAAAACTGACTGGTAAAGGAAAGAAAGCACATCTGAAGTGCCATTCAAGTCGGCAGATTAGGTTGCATGTGTTTTTTTTTTTTCTTATACCCAATATCCACAGGAAAATTTAATGTACTATTTCACACTATACATCAGCTTGGTTTCCATTACTTGGTCATCAGAAGAACAAAATCATTCAAGATTGACATGTGCAATTTAAATTATAACTTGAATAACAACTATGAAAAATTCCAAGGCCTTCGTCACTGTTATACCTAACACTATGGCCAAATCAGGCAAGTAGGAAGTATTTCCCAGATTCAAACTAAGACGGTCAAAATGTGGATTGTACCAAATACATTGTAGTCTTGTCATTAAAAAGACAGTCTTCCTGTGCACGGTGGCACACACCCATAAGCCCAGATGCTCTGGGGACTGAGGCAGGAGGATCACAAGTTCAAAGCCAGCCTCAGCAACTTAGCAAGACCCTAAGCAATTTATTGAGACCCTGTCTCAAAAAAGAAAAAGGAAAAGAAAAAAGGGGCAGGGATGTAGCTCAGTGGTTGAGTGCCCCTGGATTTAATCCCCAGTATCAAAAAGAAAAAAATGATGATCCTGCTATTATTTGAATGTGTCCTCTTAAAAAATTAGGAGCTGCACCTTAATGGCCAAATAAGATTTGGGGGCTTTATGATATGGAGGTTCCTCAAAAGACTCAGGATAGGGGCAGGGATTACAGCTCAGTGTAGCTCAGTGGTAGAGCATAGATTAGGGACGGAACCACCAAATGATGTAGTCACCCAACTCCTTGGTATTTATCAAAAAGAACTAAACTCAGCATACTCTAGTGACACATGCATATAAATGTGTATAACAGTGAAATTCAAAACAACCAAGTTATGGAACCAGTCCAGGTGTCCATCAACAGATGAGTGAATAAAGAAAATGTAGCATATACACAGTGGAGTTTTATCCAGCCACAAAAAACAATGAAATTATGTTATTTGCTGGAAAATGAGTGGACCTGGGGAACACTGTGCTATGTGAAATAAGCCAGACTCACAGAGACACAATTAAAATGTTTTCTCTCATATGTGGAAGCTAGACTTGAATAAGGAAAAATGTTGGGGGCATGAAAATAGAAGATAGATCAGTGGAGAACAGGAAGGGTTTGGCATAGAAGGAGTAAGAATGGGAAAAGGGAGGAACTGGGGGTTGAAATTGACCAAATTATGCTATGTACAGATATGAACATACAACAGTGAATTTCAACTTATGTATATCTATAAAACACAAATTAAAATACAAGAAATAAATAAAAGGAAGAGCAGTAGAGTAGACAAAGGGGAGCAGGGGAAAGGAAAAAGAGAGGGAAAGAGGAAGTAATAGGGACTGAACTAGAACAGAATATATTCCACACACATCTGATTATGTCAAAATGAATTCCACTATTGTATGTAAGACACTGCACAAATAAAAATATTTAAAAATAAGTTGCTGTAGAAAACTTAAAAATGAAAGAAAAATGCGTTTAAAAAATAAATATAATCAATGATATGATATTTTATTCTGGAGTAGTTTGGAAGAATAGAGGAAGTAAAATCAATAAAAAGGTAAGGCAAGCAAGGAAGAGAGATTATATCAAAGAAGAGAGATTAAAATAAAATCCAGGTGAAAGAGAAGAGGGAGAGAGGAAGTGTTGCAGAACAAAATTGACCAAATTATGCTGCTATACTGTGTGTATGCACAAGCAGTAATAGCAAATCCCACTCTTTTGTATAACTATAAAGAAAAAATTTAAAAATCTTGAAGAAAAAAAGAGGTGGGGGATCCAAGAGGTGATTAGGACCTGAGGGATGCTCCCTTGTGAGACTGAGAGCACTGTAAGAGATGTTTCACATCGCTTTCAGCCCTCCTGTGCTTCTGCCTTCTCCCTGCAAAGACACAGTATTCTTCCTTCTCAGAGAATGCAGGAACAGGCGTCATCAGAGACGCAGACAGCAGCCCTCCTTAAAGCACTGACCCTGCTGGTGCCTTCGTCCTGGAGCTCCAGTCTCCAGAACTGTGAGAAAAGAAATTTCTGTGCTTTATAAATTGCCCAGTCTCAAGTGTTTTCTTATAGCAGTATAAATGGGCTAGCTAGGAATATGCTTTTTCTTTTTATCTCTATGTGAGTGCTCCAGATTTGGTGTCTGTCCAACTCACCTCCTATTCTCCGTTCTCTTTATGTCCACTTGCATTATTTTAAATGTGATTTCAATATCAACAACTCTAACATGTGTCTCTCCTGTCAAGATTGTTCAAGGGAATACAGTTTTAACTTCACCAGACATCTTTGCTTCAGGTTAAGACATCTCAAAATCAGTATTTCCAAAACTTAAATTATAATAATCCCTCAGTACTTGCTCACTCTCAGATTTCTTCATCTCAGTTGATGGCACTTCATCTTTCCAGTGGCTTCCTTCTTATTCTCTCATACTTGTGTTTAATCTAGCAGGAAAAATTGTTGAAATATCTTCAGATATACCTGGAATCTTTTCTCACTTTTTTACCACTTTTTTTTTTTAAGAGAGAGAGAGAGAGTCAGCTTTTCGCTTTTTTTTTTGTTCTGTTTTTTGTTTTTTCAATCTGGTTTCATTTTTCCTACACTTAGTGGTGTATGTGGTGCTGGGGATGGAACTCATGAATGCCAGGCAAGCACTCTACCACTGAACAACCTCTCCAGCTCCACATTAGCCTCAATAACTTCCTAAATAATCCGATTCTTAATCTATGTTCATACAGGGGGTGCTACATGACCTATATTAATAAAGTTGTATCATCTTTTGTCAGTAATTATGTCACCACATTGGTTTCACATTCCCACTGGAAAATACTCTAAACTCTGATAGAAATGAGTGACCTAAGTACTGGAATATATACCACAGTTTGTTACTCCATTCATCTATTGATGGACACCTAGGTTGATTCTATAATTTAGCTATTGTAAATTGTGTTGCTATATACACTGATGTGGTTTTATCACTGCAGTATGCTGATTTTAGATCTTTTGGAAAAATATTAAAGAGTGGTATAACTGGGTCATATGGTTTCCATTCCTGTTTCTTGAGGATTTGCCCTACACTTTCCACAGCGGTTTTACTAGTCTGCAGTTCTACTAATAATATACAAATGTACCCATTCCCCCCAAATCCTCACCGGACTTTATTATTGTATGTATTTTTGATCATTGCCATTCTGAATGGAGTGAGAGAAAATCAGTGTAGTTTTTATTTTCATTCCCATGATTGCTAAAGATCAATATTTTTTCATAAATGTGTTGCACATCTGTGTTTCTTCTTTTGAGAAGTTTCTGTTTAGTTCTTTTGCTCAATTATTTGATTGAATAATTTTGGGGTTATTTTGTTGTTTTTTGAGTTCTTTACATATTCTGAATGTTAATCTCCTGTCCGATGGCTAGCTGGCAAAGATTTCCTCTCATTATGTAGGCTCTCTCTTCACAGTTTTAATCATTTCCTTTGCTGTGAAGAAACTTTTTAATTTGATAGAATTCTACGTATTGATTCTTGTTTTATCCTTGCACTTTGGTAGTTTTATTAAGGAAGTCAGTTCTAGCACCCATATGATGGAGTGTTTATATCCTGTGTATTCATCTAGCAGTTGCCAAGGTTTCCGGTCTAATTCCTAAGTCTTTGAACTGACTATTGTGCAGGGTGAGAGATAAGGTTCTAGTTTCTTTTTTTCTTATATGTAACTATCTGATTTTCCCAGCTCCATTTGTTTAAAAGATTTTTTTTCCAAAACATATTTTTGGCACCTTTTGTCAAGTATCAGATGGCTTTAGTATGTGGATTTGTCTATGTTTCTTTGATTCTTTTCCATTGGTCTTTATGTCTACTTTTATGACAGTAACATGATGTTCATTACCATAGCTATCCCACAGGCCTCTTAGTAAGTCAGTTAAATGGTTCTGTACTTTCCTGGTTACTTTAGTGATATATTGTGAAATGTTTAAGTACATGTGAACTCCATGCTTCAGGAATTGGGGTAATTGTAGTATCAAGAAGTAGCCCACAATTTGCAATAGGCCTTCAGCCCACAGAATAAACCTGGCTTTTCTCCTGAGTTAAATACATTTGGGAACTTTGGATATAAGCACATTTTATCCTGCCACAAATAGTGACCTGTTGACAGTAGAAGAGAAAATTCAACTTTTATCAGATAGAACTGAACAATTTAAAAAAGGCATTTTACTCTTCTATTTATCTCCACAGCCAGACCTTACTAACATATAGCTAATTTTTTTCTGCCATTAAAGGTATTAGTGATTGAGGAAACCTCCTCCTGCAAGAAAATCCATTTATTTAATTTCAGTATTCCAATTCCTATCTTTTTTTTCTCTTTTTGGTAAAAGGGATCTATTTATTTTGTCATTTATTTATTTTGCAACCAAATTTTTAGGTATTAATTTATGCTTGCCAGGCATAAATAATGACACAATGTTTACTAACATTATATTAACATGATTTTTTTTTGAGAACACAGAGCAAGGTGAGCACTGATAAATGAACAAATTAGACCTTGATATTTATGCTATATTGACCACACAAATGGTTTAATGCTGAGTTAAAATATATCATATTCTCTTTAAATACAAACAGTGTGACAAAAATTAAAATGTTATTTATTATTATAAACATTATAATATTCAGGTGCATAAAATTACTGTAAATGAAGATATTAAAGCCACCATTGTTTCCTAAATAAACATCAATATTTAATCTTAGGAGAATGAAATCACCTCCCTGTATATGAGTTGATTGAAGTGAAATGTAATATTCAAGCCATGAAATAATAAAATATTAAATGAAACAATCTAGTGAGTTGCTGATATTGGTCTTTCAATCATTTTACTGTTAACTCACCCCAGTCATGTACCAATTATCTTGCATATAATGGTGCCTCTTGTCTCAGAGAAACAGACCCTGTTTGAAGGATCCTACAGATTAAGGATTTAATTCTGTTGGTCTCACATGTGCCAAACTAGTGTCACAATAATTTAGCACTTTATAGCTTGATGAACCAAACTGTTCTGACAATTCTTTGCATCTTCAGGCACCAGGGGATTAGGCATAGGCTGCTATCCAATTCTCATTTATAAAATATGTATGTTTTCTAAAATAACTCATCCAAACTTGTTGCACTGCTTTCTCAATCCTGACATATAAGACAGAGAAGTATATCTTATCTCTGCCTTCTAGAAGCTTATCTTTCAAAACAGAAAAATGTAGGTAAATACTACTAAGCAGTAGTATTTAGAGAACTGTAAAAGATTATTCTATATGGATTCCTATTTAGCATGTTTAAATTTACGTATATGCAAGAATTTTTCCTAAAGAAGGAAGGAATATGTACTCATTTCTGCTTAATGAAGGAATATTAAAAGATACCCATTGATGAGTAATTTCCAGTTTGTGGGAAGTGAAACCATGACAAATTGTTCTAAAGAGATCAAAAGAAAATAAATGCAGAGCATATTCATTCTATAATATGAAAATCGCATATTATCGAATCTCATGTGTTTTCTAATCACAAAATGGAAATATATGTTTTTTTGTTGTGAACGTTTTGATTATCTAAAAATAGAACACAAATTGAATACAAAAGAAAGTTCTGTGGATACATAAAGGAACAGACAATGTCCATGTGGCTCAATTTGGACATGTAGACTGGATTCCCCATCAAGAGTTTCAGAGATACAATGTTTTTCAACATTTTGGTAATAATCAGAGCTGTGAAGTTTTTTATGCACAGGTGGAAATAAATGAGAGGATAAGAAACAAAGAAATATAGGGAATGAAATGAACTTTTTGTAATTTAGAAAGATGAAGCAAGCAAGTTAAAGAAAAATTGACAGAACACGAGAATGACTAAGGAACAGGAAAGATTTCCAAAGGGCATGAGCTGGAGGTGCAAATACAGATGCACGGCTGGCATCCAAGAGTCAGAGTTATTCTCACGCTGTGCCGTCATTTGGATAACCATCAAATCTAAAAAAAATAGGATCAACCAGCTAATGCTCATGTCATTGGAAGCACAATCTGTTTAGAATCTGTAAATCCTGAAAAAAAGAAAAAAGACAATAACACTTTCGCTCACGAAATTGCACGTGCATTTGCCTTCATCCACGGCCATTTTCTTCTGCTTCACACAAAGACATTTACGCCTACGGCAGAGACTTAAGGACCCATCAAACATTCCTTTTGCTTTCACATTTCTTAACTACTCAACCATTATCTGAAACAACTGACTAAGTTCTGATTGAAAGGCTGTGGGTAGAAGTGTTATGTGCCACTTGTTCTCTAAACTGTAAATGAACTGGAATGTCACATTTCACCTGCTCCTTTTCCTGGTGTAGAAACCACACTACTACTGCTGAGCCCTGCATTAGCCTGCGTCCCTTAAGTGACCATGAGACTATAGAGTGGAACATCCCTTTAGCACACACACACTCTCTCTCTCACTCTCTCTCTCTCTCTCTATCATACACACACACAACAGCTGTACTATTAAACTACTCAGATCTGAGGTTGTTACTATGTATATAATCTTGCTACTGTAGGATGAATTATAAAATCATATTAATATAATACTAGAAAAGTACCATATTGCAATGCCTGATTCAAAACAATAGCTTGAGATGTTTTTGCAGATACATCCTGCAACCAAACACTAACTAGGTTAGGATTACCTGATTTTGGATAATGAGATAAATGATAATATTAGAGAATCCTGTGGAATCATCATTTTGCTATTAAGTGGATTTCCTCAGAAGCAGTTTTTTTGCTAAAGCCATAGATTTATGTAAGGTAACGTGCCATGGATGTTGTTGCTGAAAAAGCATCATAGGTACAGCAGGCAATTTAGATTTCCTATCAAAGAAGAAAACATTGCCCATATTGATGCCTCCATTCCATGTGGCAGGGGCCTGTCAATTTGCTCTGAGGTGGAATCCGTGCTTAAAACCAGAACTTCAAGTGGAACACTGAATATTCAATTGATGGTGTTCTATTATTTCTAAGATACTTACCCTCTTTTACTGATGACTTTCATATTTAGTTTACAGGGTTTGACTACAAACACTGTCGCCATCCTGACTCATTTTTATAACCATTTGTTCCTTCCAGATGTCTATACCTTTAGCTTCAATATTCTTGAAGCTAAAGCAGTCAGATCTGTAAATTAGATCTTGACCAAAAGGAATATGTTCTAAGTATTTATCTTTGACTTTTACCTTTAATCTTTACCTGAACTTAAAACAATCAAAACAACAACAACAAAAAAAACCCCTTCATGTACTGAGTACCAACTGTGTACAAAGAGCTTCACACAGGTAAATGTGTTTAATTTTCCAACAATCTTATGAGGAAGGTGCCATCAATTAGCCAAAATGACTAAGAGAAAGGGAAAGAGATGAGAAATCCGATACATATTCTCTAGACCTTTTAGAAACCATGGATTTGTTACTTTGGCCAGATGTGTTCACATCTGCAAGAACAGTGATGCTGTATACGTTAAGGGAATTGGTACTATATAAAAAAGAAGGCCCTACAAATTTTTCCATGGCAAAACTATAAGAGTCTACCTTGTTATCTAGCATGCTGTTGGCACGGTTGTAAGCAATCAAGTTGCGGGCAAGACTTTTGCCAAGAGAATCGATGTGCATATTGAATACACTAAGCATTCTAAGAGTCAAGATAGTTTCCTAAAAATGGTGTGAAGGAAAATGTTTGATTGGAAAAAAATGAAGCAGCCAAAGACAGATGTATCTGGGTTCAACTATGCCAGCCTGCACCATCCATAGAAGCACAATTTGAGAAAATCAGTAGGAAAGATCTGTGGTAAGATACTGCCTAGCATGCAGGAGGCCTGGGATTGGAGTCCCAGTCCTGAAAGAAACAAAAACAAAATACCAACAAATCAAATACTCATATTTTTAAACTCAAGAGAATATTTGACACTAGTTTTAATCAGTTGAACAACTGCACAAAATTATATAGATGAATGAGATTGCAATAATTCTGTATATATTCAGATTGCAAATCTAATTATCATTACAGAAAATCTATAAATTATTGCAAAACATAAAGACAGATATTTAAATTACATGAGCCCTCCACAGTAAAAATCACAGCTAATATTTGCTTTATATTCTCTTTAAAACATTTTTATTTACTGATTCTTGTAAAGACAAGTAACACCCACCTAATGTTCCACCTTTGAAATATACGACCATTTATCACAAGAGCATGTGTGGGATAATGCAAGGTTTTTAAATCATGACATTAATGAACAATATAATTATGAACCAATTTTTGCTGATCTTTGATAATTTATTCTAGGAACAAATTATTAGATCAATAAGAGGGAATATTTATGTATGCTCACTCCTGAAGAACTGGAAAGTAAGATTTATTCAGGACAAAGTAGCAAAGCAAGGGAACAGGGATTCTAAAGCTTTACAGAGTAGGCTGAGACATTGTGGGCCATCGGAGGTACTGATAAAACCCTAAGAGAAATCTCTAGACTGCTTGGATTTGGCCCATTTTGTACAAGTAAAGCTTCTTAACCTGCATCACAGTAAAACAGCTGTACTTAATATTTTTATTTTGTTTGTTAGTTTTCCTCTGTTGAAACTCTTTCCCTCATTCATTTACACAAAAAATACATCTTCCTCCTGATAATTTTTATTATGTGATGAAAATAAAATGTCCTAATAAATAGTACTAATGATGTTTGCTAAAAGCCATGGGTTCACAGGGTGTGTGCTACATGAAGCACATAAGCGGTGCACTGGTTCTAACCCCAAAGGGGCGGATGCCTTACCCTGTTCTCCATCAGGGAGCTCACGGATCAAGTGTCTCTCTTATTTTCTAGTAAGTGATAGTTTCTCCTTCTTCTACTCAATCTGAGGAAGACTTAGTTTATGGTTTTACTTTTAGCAGGTCCTCTTTTTTTTCCTGATTTATTTTCACTTCAGACTTCCTTGAATTTATAGCAAACAACCATACAGACTTTCTCTCACTCCAGATGTAATGATCCTCCTATGCAGGGACTTTTTTTTGTCTTCTTAGACTTCAGTTCATTGCTGAGCATGTACCATTTCAAAAGTAAGTGCCAACTGGGCTGTCTGCAAGTTACTGATGCTGTTTCTATTTTGTGGAATTCGATTGCTTTTCCTACTGTACAAAAATATGCAATTATTTTTGCATTGGACTGTTAGCTTGCAAAGTAGAGAAGAATGTAGCCAATTTCTATATTTTTCATACAATGGGAATTTGGCAAATATATGAGCATAAAGTTAAGAAATGTTCTAGTCATCTTTAATTTTATTTCTTACAATATTAATGATAGTTTTCTCACCTAACTAAAACTTAGGCTTACCCATAAAATGAAATTTGCTCTGAAGCTTTCCATTCATTTCTAAATATTCTTTGCATGTAATCTAATAGTGGATTTGTTCAGTAGTTTACTGAACTCCAGCAAACAGAATTTAGATGGCCAAAGAGAAAGCTGCAATTCACCAAGACAGGTAATCAATTAACCAATTTATATAAATTATGTTGACTTTATTAGAAAAAGCAGAACACACTGATTTATTTTGAAGTAACTTGGGAGGCTGACAGACTTTTCTGATAGAAAAATGGTTCTACTCAAATGTAGCTCATTTGAACTCTTATTTTCAATTTAATATTCTTTGAATCGTGTCTATTCAGATTTTCTGTAGCTATTAATGAGTATGTGACACAGGCTTTTTTCTCGTATCAGAACTTCATACTAAAAACAAACAAAATGGAAAGAGGAGAGGCCAGACCAGAGGCCAGATTCTTCTACCCTCCCTGCCTGTGCTTCCAACATGAGTTCACCATGAGATTGTGGTCAGGTACAATCTGTTTGGGTGCTACATTGACTTGAAGTTTTGAATCGTGGACACTCTGGCTACCAAGAAGAACGCATGCCTCCACATTCCCTTGATGCCTTTTACAGCTCTGCTGTGCCTTGCTCATCTTCACTGTCTGCCTGGTTTCTGAAGATGTTCAGTACTGGGATCCCTGACATGGTGACTGAATATGTTTGTTTATTTACTTAGGATTTGAATTAGTTTTGTTCTAGTTTGCTTTGTTTTGAATTGTCTTAACAGCAACTTTCTGACACCTGATAGGTAACAAAATTCTGGTACAAAGCTTGAGCAGTGAAACAGGTAACTCCACTCTCTGTTCCTATGTTGCATAACTGAGTAAAAGGTAAGGTAGGTACAGCAAGAACACCCGGAGAGTTACATTGTAGAAACAATGTAATTTTCTTCCTTCCAGATATAAAAATACTTAAAATGTAAAACTAAAAATCATTTAAATTCCATGTACCCTGGCTGGAATTTTCAGCTGTGAACACCAATTACCATGCAAAGTGCTGACCTAATGCAGGAAAAATATGCATCTGTTTTGGTATAACTTCAAATGTTAACCATGTGATTTATAATTCATCTGCTTTCATCTTTCTTATCACCATGAAGCATATGACAGAAGAATTAAAGTAGATGAACATTTCAAAGAGTTGCATAATTACTTTCAATTCTTTATCTTCTAGAGAATTCTAAATTTATCATGAAGCATGTACATCTTGAATCAATCTGGGGGCAAACCCTATGCAAATTGTTTTTCAAATAGGAGGAGAGATTCTACATATTCCTACATTGCCAATGTAGGTGAGAAAACACAGCATCAACATTTAGAGCACCTTGAAAGCCACATGATAGTCTAGACTGTCTTGGGTTAGCTGGTCTTCTCTCCCATGGTACTCACAGGGGTTACCATCTACCAAGTGGTAGCAGAATCCCATAGGCTGACTGCAGAAAGTAGCTCAAGAGAGCCACCTACTGCTCTTAAGATAACCAGGACAGAGAAGAATGTGTTTGTGGTATAAAATTATCATTGCTTCAATATTTTTGTAAATTGAAAGCAAGAATACTGCTGTGGCTGTGTTGAGAAAGATTAGTCAATCGAAAAAAAAACAATAAACAATATTTCAAACTCTCTGAGCTGTCCTTCCCTCTTAACACTTCTTAAGAACCTACCTAAAGCACAACTTAATGAGGAAGAAATGTGTGAAATGGTCCTGGATTTAGAATCTAGTCTCTTTACCTCCTCTTCTTACTATTTTAGAATATTCCCCATAATTCTCAGAAGAAAAATGAAAAGCAGAGAGTAGAAGTTCAGAGCTCAAATTCAAGTGTTTAAGGGACTCGCTGCTCTTAGGGCAGTGACAGGCTCTTCCTGGAATGAGGACCAGCCCTGATGTTACTGATTTTATCCATGTTACCTTTGGCTCAAGATTTCAAGGCAATGTTCTCATGCAAGTTTTTTTTCTTTTTCATTTCATTTCTTTCTTTCTTTCTTTCTTTTTTACAATTACTGGTCTTTTTCTATTTTAAGAATATGATGCACACAGTGGTGAACTAACTCATTCAAGGTTACAGTATCACCTGGAGTCAGCATATGACTGAAAGCTAGGGTTCCAGGTCTACTAACACAGCATCAACAGGCCCACCAGATTCTTCTCAGGTGAATATCCAGCTTAACCTGTAGCACTGTGGATTAAGTAAGATGAAGAAATTAACTCAGATGAGTAATATACAGTCCTGAAAAGAGGAAGTCTTTAGCACTGTCCAGGGTAAAGAACCTTAATGTGAGCCACACAGAGATAATTCAAATTCTGGATTTACTTTCTTACTTTGCTTTGTTACTTACCATAGATATCTCCATCAGGGGACTTAATTTTTGTGAACTTGAGTTTCCTAAAAATGTAAAATAAAGAAATAGTATCTCTCCATTAGAGTTATTTTAAAAATAAATGCAAGTTAAAATGCTGTACAATAGCAGCTGGCTCATGTGAATGCTAGCTCATGTTATTGATAAACAAATTACCATAATGTCAGGCAAAAATAAATTAGAAACACAAAAGGTGAACTTGATGCTATGCACATTCACATGAAATATTATCATTGTGAAGATATTTATACACTGTGTGTCCCCTGGCTTGGAAATAGAGTCTCGGGACTGAAGAAAGGCCAGCCTTTCATCCAGAACCCCTCTGCTGCCATTTCACTAGTATCACTCTGGGGCTTAGAGGTTATTTTTTTTCCATAGGACTTAACATTTTCTCTGATAGTCCTCCTATTACTTTTCCCCAATAAGATTTTATTTATTTATCCCACAGATGAAGCAAACAAAAAAGAAAACACATGATGTTTTCCTACAGAGATTTCTTTCTGACTACTCAGCTTTTGCTGTCAGTAAATTCACATCCATGCTCTTGAAAACCTTGAAAAATAACTTAACATTAAATCAAGGTTTTATTTTGTGTGCAATAGAAACACTTATCAGATCAGAAGTTTTACTATTATGTAGATACAATAATGTCCAATATTACAGTTTACATAATAGGACAGTATAAGATTTTCTATTTCAATTATCACCAGGAGAAAAATTAATATAGAGAGAAATTTAAAATAGCATGGAAGATGCATTAGTGAATGTCTATAATCCCAGGGAATTGGGAGACTGAGACAAGAGGATCACAAGTTGAAGGCCAGCCTCAGCAACTTAGCAAAACTTAAAAAAGTTTCACCTTATTATGAAAGTGAACTTCAGATAGCATTGGCTAATAGTTTGTGAAAGATTTAATACTTCATATAGTATCATTTATCCTTTGCTTTTTCTTTAATGTTTCTAGCAATATTTATAAAACTATAGAATCATTTAAGCTTGATTCATTGTTGAAAATTGTATCCTGTGTTAAATTGGACATCTGAGGGACCATCATTGGGCGATAAGACAATGTTGTGAAGTGTAAGAAAATTATAATTGTAGTTACACAAGCCTAGGGAACAGACGTACTTCAAATAAAAGACTTTGTGTTAAGGAAATATGATTTGCAATTAAAATGAAATTAGATGAAGTGGAAAATTTATAAACCCTGAATTACATTAATAAAACATTCTAAATTACATTTCTATTAATACCCAAAATTATGCTTTTGAATATTAAAGAACATTATACCCAATATCAAAGGTGGTTTGGGGGACAAAAGGCACTGAGAATTTCTTATTAGCCACTATTTATTAGGTATATTATAGAAATATATATTATTTCTATTTGGAAGTGGTAGTGGTGACTTTAGTTGGAGTGGTGGTGGATATGTTATCTACATCATTCTGCCTGTTCAAACTCAGATGAATACAACCAAAAGGGATTATAAAATAATTTGTAAAACTCTAATTCCATCTTAAGAAGAAAGAATAAACTTGAAGTTACCTGCATTCATAGTAGCAAGTAGCCTAAAGTGTCCTTCCTTCTATGGTACAGAAAAAATCACCTAGAATCCTATGATCAACAAAAACATTAAATTCTCATCTGTTTTTTGTTTTTCTGACAATCACTTGTATATGCAGTGCTGGGGCAGGTAAGCACTCTAGTGCTGAACCACTTCTCTAGCCACAGTATCATATATCTTTTGAAAAAACCAAATGTCAGGGCTGGAGCAGTGGCTCAGTGGTTGCGGCGCTTGCCTGGCATGTGCGAGTCCGTGGGTTCAAACCCCAGCACCACATACACAACGAAGTATTGGAGCAGTGAAGGACACATGCAAAACTAAATAAAAATTGATTCTCACTGTCCCTGTCTTTAAAAAAAAACAAAAAAGAAAATGCCCATATTTATACTAATGTACATAATGGTACTAGCCCTGGTTAAGTTTCTGATTCTACAGCCTGAATCTTACATCTCCTTTCACAATACAGGGAAAGACGAATTTGTAACAAAGATAACAGTCACTGCCTTTCCATCTGTGCAAATTTGTGCAGATACAACAAACTCACCGATGATAAAATATCTTAAATAGGACTGTATACCAAGAGGTCAGCATGGTTAATTCATTTTGTCACTTTCCTCATACATATGATGAATACTTTCCCAAGGGCATTGGTCAGAAAGCTTTATTGCAAGATCAAAGAAAAGAAAAAAATAGATTAAAAATTCCAGATCTATACATAGGTTTTTTCATGATGTCACTTGGCTTGAGGCATTTAAAGGATTTATGTGTTTATTTCTTTCTCAAAACCTTTAGAGAAAAGAGGTTATCATGTTAAGCACTCAGGGCAATAATAAGAAGCAAATTTTCTTTTGCTTAATACCATTGTTTTGTTTATTCTTTATTTTGTGTGGGTTTTTTTTTGCTTATTTGTTTTCTTTTCTTTTCTTTCTTTCTTTCTTTTTTTTTAAACCTCTCTCACACATAGACTGTTAACACTTTTACTAGTTCTTAGATTCAGTCATATCTTATTCTCCCATTTTCTTGACCACAGTGAACTAATAAAAGAATTGGAGATACATGTATATTTTAGATTTTTTAACATGTACTATGGAATAAGAAAACTGTAGCATCTTTACAATCATTTTGATTTCATATTAAAATGCAACATTTTAAATGTTGATAACAAAAATGTACTCTGCATTGTTTTAATTCTTTTTCTAGCAGATTTTAAAATCTTAAATTGTTCTTCCCAACTGATACATTCAAAATGAGAAATTTGGGACTATTTCAGTGTACTTTTTTATTCATTCAAGATAGTCTTATATTTAGGAGAGAATCATTGCTATACAATTATGAACACATGCATAATAACAGTGCAAGCCAAGGCTGATGCCATTCCATGGTCTCGCCTCTTTGGGTTCCCCCTGATCCCATGTTTTCCCCTATTTTACTCCTGTGTTAGTTGGGCTTCATATGGAAGTTGAAGGTTCCCCACTGGGTTGATAACCCCCCTACTGCCTTATTCCAGCTGACTTGATATCACTCCTGTTCCCTCCCCACTCCCTGGCATCCTCCCTTCATCTTCCAGTGTTGTAGGCAAGGTTCTCCCTGCTTGTGTAAAAGTTCACCCATATTAAGGTTATTATTAGCTTAGCCATCTATCATTTTGTTTCTGATTGTATTCTAGCTTCCAAAAATGCAAGAAAACATTTGGCCCTGCCGTCTCTGAGCTTGGGATATTTCACTCAGCATAACTTTTTTCCTTCTCCATCCATTTGTCTGCAAATACCATAATGAAGTTCTCTCTCATAGCAGAGTAGAATTCCATTGTATATATGTACCACAGTTTTTTAATCCATTTGTACAGTGAGGGGCATCTGGGTTGGTTCCATAGTTTAGCTATAGTAAATTGAGCTGCTATAAATATTGATGAAGCTGTATCTCTATAATATGCTGATTCTAATTCTTTAGCGAAAATACCCAGAAGTGGGATAGCTGAGTCATAAGGTGGTTCCAGCTCTAGTTTTTTGAGTATTCTCCACACTGCTTTCCAGAGTGGCTGAACAAGCTTGCAGTCCCACCAACAGTGTGAGAGTGTTCCTCTCTTCCCACAGCCTCTCCAGCATCTGCAGTTGTTCATATTCTTCATTTTTTTCAACTCTGCCAGGAGTGAGGTGGAATCTCAGTGAAGTTTTGATTTGCATTTTTCTGATTGCTAGTGATATAGAGCAATTTCTCATATATTTATGGACTTGTTGGACTTCCTCCATTGAGAAGTTTCTATTTAGCCCTAGCCCATTTATTGATTAGATTATTTGTGGTTTTGGTGTTCAGTTTTTTTTTATTTCTTTTTATATTATGGATATTAGCCATTTCTCCCATTCTATAGGTTCTCTCTTGACACTTTTGACTAATCATTTAACTGTGCAGAAGATTTTTAGTTTAATGGCATCCCATTAGTTTATTTTTGGCTTTAATGCTTGCACTATGGGAGTTTTGTTAAGGAAGACAGTGCCTACCCTTATGTCATGTAGTATTGATCCTACTTTTTCTTCAAGCAATTGTAAAGTTGCTGATTTAATTTCCATATCCTTGAACCATTTTGATTTGATTTTTGTGCAGGGTGAGAGGTAAGGATCCAATTTCAGTTGTCTGCATATGGCTGTCCAGTTTGTCTAGCACTATTTGTTGAACAGTCTGTCCTTCTTCCACACTATGTTTTTGCCCCCTTTATCAAATATCAGAAGGTTAAAGATGTGGGGTTCATCTTGGTATCTTCTATTCTGTTCCATTGGTTTTCAATTCTGTTTTGATACCAATACCATACTGTTTTTGTTATTATAGCCCCATAGTATAATTTCAGGTCAGGAATTGTGACACCTCCTGCTTCCTCTTTCTTGCTTAATATTTTGTTGGCTATTCTGATCCTTCTGTAATTCCATATGAATTGAGAATTGCCTTTTCTATATCCATGAAGAATGTCCTTGGTATCTTGATGGGGATTGCATCGAATCTATATAGGGTTCTGTAGGATGACCAATTTGATTATATTGATTCTGCTTAACCAAGAACATGGAATTTTTTTCCATCTACTCAGGTCTTCTGCAAATTCTTTGTTTAATGATTGATAGTTTTCATTGTATAGGTCCTTAATATCCTTTGTTAGATTGATGCCCAAGTTTTTTATTTTTTTTGAGGAGACTGTGAATGGGACAGAGTTTCTGATTTCTTCTTCAGTGGACTTGTTGCTGGAGAATAGTAAAGCTAATGATTTATGAGTGTTGATCTTATAGCCAGCCACTTTGTTGAAATTGTTTTTAAGCTCTAGTGGTCCAGTTTTTTTGTGTCTTCTAGGTATAGGATTATGTCATCAGCAAATTGAGAACAAAAAATGATACAAATTATCAAGAAAACAAAGAGTTGGTTCTTTGAAAAAATAAATAAGATTGACAGACCCCTTGCTAACCTCACCAAAAAGAAAATTGAAATGAAGCAAATCAACAAAATCAAAGATGAAAATGGAGATATCACCAGTAACTCAACCAAAATCCAGAAGAGTATCGGAACTTATTTTGACAAATTATACTTTCCCAACTTTGATATTCTGGAAGAAATCATAGCCACAAATTAACACCGGAGAGCACTGAAATTCTATACCAACCAAAACTCAGTTAGTGAAATAGAATCATCCATCAAAGGCCTTCCAAAAAAAGAAAAGGCCAGGACCTGATGGATTCACAGCAGAATTCTACCAGACCTTTACAGAAGAATTAACACCATCCTCTACGAGGCTTTTTCATGAAATTGAAAGGGTTGGAACCCACCTGAGTACTTTTTATGAAGCAAATATAACACTGACACCAAAACACAACAAAGGCACATCCCAAAAAGAAAACTGCAGACCATTTTCCCTGATGAATATAGATGCTAAAATCCTTATAAAAATTTTAGCTATCCAGATCCAAAAATACATCAAAAAGATAATACATCATGAACACGTGGGCTTCATTCCAGGAAATGGAATTCCAGGGCTGGTTCAACATATGCAAATCAATAAATGTAATTCACCATTTAAACAGTATTAAAAATAAAAATCATATAATCATCTCAAATGATGCAGAAAACACCTTTGATGAAATTCAACACCCATTTATGCTCAAAACTCTTGAGAAGATTGGGATCAAAGGAAGATAATTTAAATTTGTAAGAGCCATTTATGATAGACCCATAGCCAACTTTATGCTTAATGAAGAAAGTCTGAAAGCATTTCCACTGAATTCAGGAACAAGACAAGTATATCCACTTTCACCACTCTTATTCAATATAGTCCTTGAAATCCTAGTTAGAGCAATCAGACAATAGAAGGATTTTAGTGTATTTTTGAAGAAAAGGGCTAAAATTGGATCAAGAACACATTTTGGGAATGAGAATGTACATGTTTACTTTATTTTTCTATACACTACTAATGCAATATGGTTTGTGAAGAGTAGGAGAAAGAAGTCACAGGGTAAAGAAAGGAAAATGAATTCATTGCAAATAAGTAATACACATTTATTAACAAATCCAAAAGAACTTCATACATCCTCTGAAAACCTCTCAGAAGGAAAAGAAATATATAGACAAAATAAAATGATAGTAGTCTGAGAAATAAAATGTAGCAACTTTGTATAAAGTATCATATGTGAAGGTTAAAACCAACTGATTTTCTAAAAACTTTTAATTTTTCAATTGGTAAATCTTACTACATGATTCAAAAAATTATATTGTCTAGAAAGGCATGTGGAGAAAAGTCTTTAAATTCTTCATTTCATTTTGTTTCCACGCACCAACCTTGTGTTTATTTCACCATTTTCAATAATGAAAAAGAAGTTTGCATATTTTGCTTATCATATAAAATATTATATTGAAGTTTGTAAAACTTATCAAGTTGTGCTATTATGACTCAGTTGCAGAGGACTTTGCTACCCTGGTAATGTATCTCACAAACACTTCTGTGAATCCTCAGGCTTCTTAAGCATTATGCACCCCCAGTTACCACTAACTGACCATTTGTCTCCACAGTTTTACCTTTTCTGCATATCTCATAGAAATGGTTTCATACAACATGTGATCTCCTTTGTTTGGCTTCTTCAGCTGAACATATTTCTGATACTTATTCAGAGAGTCGTGTGTATATCCTTCATTTTGATTATTGAATAGTATTCATTGTATGTACATGCCACATAAGTACTCCCCATTTTATGGACATTTATATTGTTTCCAATTTTTGACTGTTTATAATACTGCTGGTCTGAATATTAATGGACAAAATGTTTAGCTTTATTTTTTCTTGTTATGGTGCTGAGCATTGAACCCAGGGCCTCTGACACATGAGCACGTTGCCACTGCTGAGCTACAGCAGTGCTTACCTAAACATTTTGGAAGCTGTGGGTTCAAACCCCAGCATGCAAAAAAAGAGAAAAAAACATGTTATATGGATATAGCGGATAAATATGGTTTTATTTCTTTTGAGATTCTTAAGAGTAGAACTGCTGTGTTACTTGGTGAATTTTTATTTTAAATAAATACATCAAAAGGTTTAGTAAAGTGAGTACCATTTTACATTCCACCAGTAAGATATAGCTACCAATTTCATATCTAACACTTGCTACTGTCTATTTTTTTACTTCTCTGATAATAAAAAATGGAAAAAGATGCCTAATGATCAATGTTTTTGTATAGATATCTTGTGATTGATATGAATTTGCACATCTTCTTTTGTGAAAGGTTTATTTGCAGTTTCTGGCTGGATGCTGAGTAGGGTTTATTTTTTTATTTTTTATATTTTTGCTGTTGAGTTTTTCCTTTGTTGTACATGTAAGTCCTTTGGGCATTTCTTGTGCAAATATTTTCTCCTAGTCTGTTTCTTGTCACTTTACTTTCTTAGTGGTATTTTTCAAGTTAAATGATTTTGAATTTTGATGAGGTACAAATTATGCAATTTTAAATTTTATAAATAATGGGTTTGCCTTGAAAATATGGACAAAATCCTAGAAACATGAGACCTACCCAAACTGAACTACGAGGAAATAGAAAATTTAGGCAGATCAATTTCTAGTAATGAAATGCAAGCAGTCATCAAAAGCCTTTCAACAAAGAAGAACCCAGACCAGATGGATTCTCAAAAGAGTTCTATAGGAACTTTAAAGAACTAATACCAATCTTCCTCAAATTTTTCCACAAAATATAAACGGAGGGAATTCTGCCAAAGTTATTCTATGAAGTCAATTTCACCCAGATACCCGAACCAGAGAAAGACACATGAAGGAAAGAAAAATTCAGACCAATATAGATGAATATAGATGCAAAAATTCTTTTTTTTAAACTCTTAATAAAATATTAGCAAACCGTGTAAGTGGGATTCATCACAGGGATGCAGGAAATCTGGTTTAATATATGGAAATCAACAAATGTAATCCAGCACATAAGCACATTTAAAAACAAGAATCACATGATTATCTCAATCAATGCAGAGTAAGCATTTGATGAAGAAAAACACTTACTCATGTTTAAAATACTAGAAAAACTAGGGATAGAAGGAACTTATTTCAACACTGTGAAGGCTATATATGACAAACCCAAAGCCAACAAATTCTGAATGGAGAAAATCTGAAAGCACTTCCTCTAAAAACAGGAAAGAGACAAGAATGCCCACGTTCACCATTACTATTCAATATAGTCCTTGAAACTAGCCAGAACAATTAAACAAGAGAAGAAAACTAAGGTATATGAATTGGCAAAGAAGAGATCAAATACTGTTTTCAGTATCATGATTATATATTTAGAAAACCCAATAAAACTCCACCAGAAAACGTCTAGAACTCATAAATAAATTCACCAAAGGAGAAAGATACAAAATCTACATTCACAAATCAACCACATTCCTATATTCCAATGATAAATTTGCTAAAAAAGAAATTAGGAAAACTATCCCATTCACAGTAGTATCAAAAACAAAATGAAATACTTGGGAATCAATCTAACAAAAGGGGTAAAGGACATCTACAAAGAAAATATAGAACACTAAAGAATGAAATTGATGAAGACCTTCAAAGATGGATATACCTTCCACATTCTTCAATAGTCAGAATTAATATTATCAAAATGGCCATGTTAGCAAAAGTTCTATACAGATTCAATGTAATTCCCATCAATATTCCAATGATATTTTTCACAGAATTAGAAAAAGAAGCCATGAAATTCATTTGGAAAAATAAGAGACCCAGAGTAGTCAAAATATTTCTTAGCAAGAAAAGTGAAGCCAGAGGCATCACAACACAGGATTTTAAACTATACTACCAAGCTATAATAGCAAAATCAGCATGATACTGGCACCAAAACAGACATCAGCAGCAATGGAATAGAACAGAAGGCACAGAGACAAATCCACATAAATACAGTTACCTTATACTTCACGAAGGAGCCAAAAATATAAGTTGGAGAAAAGACAGTCTGTTTAACAAATGATTCTAGAAAAACTAGAAATCCATATGCAATAGAATGAAATTTAACCCTTATAGCTCACCTGGTACACATCAGCATGTGCATGTTTATATGTGTGCATGTGTACATACACACACACACACACACACATACATGCACACACAAACCCTCATGTTTTTTTATGTAAAGAAGACTTCATTTTCAAAGTAATTATAGCCCAAACAATATTGAGGGATAAATTGAGTAGGCATATACAATGGAAATAAAGCCAAAATTTTATTTTAAGCACATTTCTAATGACAGATTTTTCTAGTATTTTGACATTCTCTTTTTCAAGATTCCTTGAGATTGAATATCACTTCAGGAAAATGTCATGAAAATGTCATTTACCTAAAAATATATGCAAATAGATACAACAAAATTATGGGGTTTTTTGGAAGAAATGTTCAAAAATATTAAAATAGCTTATTTTATTTTATTTTTTTGCAGAAGATTTACAAGCTTTGAACTGAACCAGAAATGAACGTGAAGCCATAGAATACAAAATTAGAAATGGAACTAGCATACTACATCATTCTTATCATCTAAACTTTTTATGTAAATAAATACTAAAACAGGTTGTGCCTTTAATGTCATTAAATTACCAATAAAAATAGTGATGAAGAGTTACTTTGCATTGAATATTGCTCTCCACCCGTAAATTTAAAATATTTTAAAATATACTCTCCATTCTGAATCTAATCAAAGCAAAACTTCATTGGAGATGTATCTCCCATTTGGACATTGGAAATGTTTAAGGGATAAAAGATGGAGTTTATAGTAAAGAATGACTTACCACTATCAAATGTCCTTTTCAGTCAAGAAACATAAGGACAAGCGGATTCGCTGCCATTCACTAAGCCACTGCTAGATATGCATATTGTGCCTGAAATCTGGGATAGCTTTACTGAAATCTCCTGGGCCCTTGTAGGACCTGTGTGTCACCAAAAGTAGAAATCCCATGATATTTTATCTGAAATGTGATTTCCTACCTGTTCTCATGTGCTTAACTTTATGAGTTTTTGCCATCAAATGAATTGTTCTTTCCTTCTTAAATTACTAGAGTAATGCTACATTGCTCTCTATGATGTACCCATAGAGGTACTTATAGAATCTATGTCCTTTTGTACATATTGTAGTGTCTACAGCACTTAATTGTTTTTTATGAAACACTTAACTATAATCTTAATCTCATTTTCTGTTATAGATTACTGCTTAATAGTACTTTCATTTTCAAATAATGGGACTGGTTCTGAATTTTAAATATCCTATTTAACTGTCTTGTGCTATTCAGAAGTTTTTCTTAATTGCATTTTTTTTTTTAGTTTTCATTTCAGGAAAAAAATGTGGGTATCATATATTTTAGAGGATTTTTCAAATGATTATATGTAATGATAATGCACAGCACCCTTCATGGATCATAACTATTACTAAATGAAATCATCCATTTTATTTAATTGGCCACTCAAACAATATTTATCAAGCACTTTTAATGATCCAGCACCTGATTTGACACTGTGAATATCGTCATCAGTAATAATTACATAACGGTAATCACTAATCTTAAATTATGAATAGATTATGATTTTTGCTTGTGTTATGTGTCTTCCGACATGTATTGGAGTTGGTTTGAGTCTCTGAGCCACCAGTCACTGTTTCATATATTGCTATTAGTTGTGATGGGAAAAGAGAATCAGGAGTGCTGCATTCAGAGCCAAAGCATTTCCATCTGGAATTCAACTTTTTTAGGCAAAGCAAGTATAATAGGGTCATTTGCCTTTGATGTGGTTGGTGAAGAGCACATCTTGAAATCTATTCAGCAGGACAAGGTCAAGAACATTGGAAAGAAGCCTGACCAACCACATATAATGGACTAAGTAGCATGAAGTCCATGACTTTATTACTTTTTACTTTTTTGGAAAAGATAAATTATAAATAAGATGAAAACATAAAGCAAATAATATTAAATGCTAATGTTATATTTTAAGGAAAAATTATAGGTGTCACTTTCACCAGTGAAGTGAAAGGTTTTGAACCATCCTTCATATTGAGAATAATTGGAAAATGTAAGCAGGTATGAACATGGAAATTAAGACATAAAAAGTTTAGCAAACACTTTGAAAGGTTCAGGTTTAAAGATTTAATGAGGTCTTAGGACACTCCACCTAGAACTTCCAGGTGGATACCAATATGTACACTGAATCACCAAAGACCTACTATCTGGAAGTGAAATTTCACATATTATTACAGCTTAACCATGATTGTTACTCATACTTGAATCACAGAAATTCTTGAATCATTTAAATTGCTGTGGTGTTGATAGACATGCTCACATAATTATCTTCCAAGAGGAAAAATAATTCACATCTTGGGGAATATATATCTTCTGGAGTTTCAAATAGTTTCTCCAGGTTTATGTGTATCACTATGAAAATTAAGCAGGTGTGTGGAGGATAAATCATGTCTGAATTGAATCATTTTAGAAAAACATCATAAACAGCTAACAGGATATAAATATTTTGCCAGATATGGATTTTAATACTTTTGGTTAATTCCTTCAACGAATCAAAATAAAAGGGTAAACAGCAGAAATATGGAAACTCAAAAATATTAAAAATAAAAAATAAAGAAATAAAAACTGATATTAATAACTCAAATATTTGGTTTAATAGATTCAACATGTAAGAAGATAATTACTAATTTGGAAAGGAGGCTGGAAAGAAAAAACATCCAGACTTAAGCAGAGAGAGAAAAAGAGATGGAAAATACAGACCATAAAGAATGTAAGAGATGTGATTTAGTGAGAGGTCTTAATATAAACGGAGTTGGAAGCGAAAAGAAGAGGAAATAGAAAATAAATTTAAAAGACATTTGAAGATGATAGCTGAGGATTTTTCAGAGATGATTAAAGTTATTGGGACAAAGAATCAGAAATTCTATGAACCCAAAGTAGACTAAATGAAAAAAATGTGTACTTAAATATATCACACTGACAGGCTTAATGTTAAAAAAAAAAGAAGAATAGGTGAGTTATTAAAATATAGTTTAAAGCAACATGTACCTTTGGTTGAGTCAGAAAATATGAACACTTTTATTGTTTTTTTTTTGTACTACTGAAATTTTATTTTACTTTTTAATGCATTTGCTCATTTATTTAAGATTCTATGTTCAAAATGTGGGTCTCAGTTCCAAGATTTTATCTCTTGTGGACGGCTTCTAAGAAAAGGAGTTGTTACTGTGTCAAAAATGAAACAGAACCCCCTGTTTTAATATTGGTTAATGACCTCTCAGGAAGTCAGTTCTTTTCTTTTTCTTTTCTTTTCTTTCCAGGGCCATGGTGATTTCACTCAATTTCTTATAAGGCCAAACATGAAAAAGTGTTTGCTATATTTTATCTAATATTCTGAGGTGCTTTATCAAAAACGATTAACAGGTGCTAGAACAAAAAGGCTTTGTGCTTTTTTAATTTTCTAAAATTACTTTATGAAGATAGGTACACTGGGTACAAAACACTAAACTGTTCTTTTAGGTCCTTAAAGAAATCAGTTATCTGCTGTTCTATATAGTTTCTCCATTGTATATGTGGTGTATTTTATTTATAATATTATTTATATAATTTCTCATTTCTTGTTTCTCTAAGATGAATATTCTTCATTATCTTTATCTTTTCCAATAATTTTTAATAGTTTCCAAGTCATCTTCATAATATTGTTTAAATAGAGTACAACATACTTAGGTATCTTGAATGGAAATTAAGACATGAGAAATTTAACAAATACTTTGAAGGGTTCAGGTTTGAAGATTTATAAGATATAAATTGAAGATTTATAAGATTTCAAGAATAATAAGAACATTTGATCTTCCTTATGGGTCAAGAATGTAATATTTTGGGGCTGAAGCAGTGGCTCAGCAGTTACAGAGCATGCCTGGCATGTGCGAGGACTCAAATTCAAATCCCAGCACCATGTACACAACTAAGTGTCAGAGCAACAAAGGCTATGTGAAAAAACAAATAAAACGGATTTTCTCTCTCTCTCTCTTTCTCTCTCATTGTCCCTCTTTCTTTAAAAAACAAGAATGTAACATGTTGCTCAATCAAGATTGTATGAGTAAGGTAAATACAAAGGAAGAAGTGCTTAATCTTTTTTCATTAACTATGCCTGATAGTAAAATAAAATCACATAGGAAAAATTTAAGTTTATTTTCACAGATTATACTCTGGGAAACTTCTAACGAAGTGGTAAGAAGCACCCTTAAAATAAATACTTCATAATTTATGAAGCATAAAGGAGAGAATATTTTGACCTTTATTAGAGACTGGCCATTATACAGTAGCTCCCCACCGTCCAGGAAATCAGAACTGTTTATGTTGATTTATCTTTTGCTGACTGGTTTAATCAAGATTGGTTTAATCACAGAATCAAGATGACAAGGATATAAAATTTATTTTTTATGTTTATGATTTTTGATGGCATTTTGGGGAAATCAGTAAGACTCTTTAAAAAATTATGTGTTATGACAGTGGCTTTGTAGTATGACTAAGCTGTGGTCTCTTTTTGTCCTTAACTTTGACTATTGATATGGTAAGAAAGTTTTCCAGTAAGTGGTACATCTGCATGTCCTCTACCTTTAAGCTCAGGTGGAATGAATAGCATGGGATATGCTCAAAGTAATTAAACCATATAAGCAGAAAATGAGGAGGATGGGGAGGACACCTGCCAACAGCTTCAGATGCTAATGCAAGCAGAATGCCCAGGGGAAGATGAGCTGAGACAGAGTTGGCATGTACCAACAGCAGGACGGAAGTTTTATGTGTATCTTTGGGCCTGATTTTGGAATATCAAACTCTGGCCCAATTCAGTTATTAAGTATACAATTTGAATAAGGGCTCTTTATTGGCATTTTATAACTGAGAAACCAGAGGTGAATTGTTTATTTTCTGTGCATTTCCATGAGTTCTCTATAAAAGTTGGAAAGAAATAGTACCTAGTTTACATGATTACTTGACAATTAAGCAAGGTAATGTGTGTGTGTTTACACAGTGCCTGACATATGACAAATACTCAATACTGGTTAACTACTACTTTTGTTGTTATTTGTTAAGAGAAGTGTGTTATAGGAGGATTCTCAAACTCCCCCTGGGACTGAAAAACAGAAATATTGAACATCCTTCTAATAAAGCATAGCATTTATTATTTAAAACAATGCAGAACTTATTGTGGAGTGAATACAACCAATCTTATGTTATTATCTCACTTCATTTATTGAATGAGGGAAAAATGAAAACTATTACCATTATACATTTTATCAATTCATTTTTAATTCCCCTGTGTAAATGTAATCAGTCTAGCTTAAACAAAGAAAAAGAAAGTTATTTGCATTCTATTTCCAAAAGTAATTTACCAGTAATGTTTATTATTTAAATCATTACATTGAAAAACAAGTATATATAAAATATTGAATATGTTTCTGTTAGTTTATCATTTTTAAAAATATATTTTATGAATACCTTAAGGCATTTCTTCTCAATAGGATCACCTCTGATTAGTGAAAACCATGAATAAGACTTTATAGAATACTGGGGTGAATTGCTATATCTCCCTCTTAATTTCTTTTTATAGTGGGTCCTAAAAGTTTCTAATGTCCCTACTGTAAACTCAGTGCAATTGGCATGATTATTGCTTAGCCACAGATTAAAGAAATAAAATATGCAATGATCACACTAATGACACTATTAATTATTCTTTTCAAGTGTCAAGAATGTTCTCTAAAATAAAATTTACTTCTGCTAGTGGTGTATAACTTTTTTCCATACACATAAATAAGAATTCTTACTGAAAATCTACATTAAGCTCCATCCAGATAATTGCTTAAAATATTTATTAAGCAAGTACTAATTTTTTTTTGCTTATGTTTTAGAAAAGGGCAGCAAACAGAAAAATATAATGGTATTTTCCTGAGAATTTAGAATCTAACTGGGGAAATTATTCTTCTTTTAAGTAAAATAAAGCAAGAAAATTCAAGCAAACAAAGGATAAAATAATTTTCCAATTACTGTATGTATCATAAGTTAATAGTATTTCAACTTAATGTACACTAAACTATTAATATACATAATTTAGATGGTAGGATAGGTGCAAGAAAATTCCTGAAAGTAAAACCATGAAAACAGAAATGTTAAAAAACTGTAGATCTACAATAAAATTATATACCTATTGGAATGTCTAAAACTGAAAAAAAAGACTGGCCATACCAGTTGCTCCCATGCTATTTGTAGGAAATGGAATTTTATATATTGGTAATGAAAATATAAGGTGTTGCAATCATTTTTGAAATGATTTTTCCATTCCTTAAAAGTTAGATAGATTTCTGGTTACAATTTTGGCATGAAGAGGGCTTGTAAGTTATCAACTTGACACTCAGAACAAGAAAAACACTAAATAAACTGAAAAAAACAACAACTTCTCTTGGAATCGTAGAGAACTGAGTTCACAGGGCAGATTGTCACTCCCAAACGTGGGGAGTCAGATGTGCACAGAGAAACAAGGCTTAGACAAACTACCTGGAACAAAAGCCACTGAAAGGAAACTTAGATGGCAATTTTGAGGAACTGCTGGAGGCTGTGTGGATTACTGTGAGACTGAGAAACTTCTTGGGGTGTAGTGTTAGGAGAGGCAAATACGGAGTTTATCTGTAGGAAGCCCAGAGGTTCTCAGCAAGGAGAGACAAGGAAATTTTCATGTTTCCTGTGCAGAACTGGGGAGGGAATAATAACCATTTTGAAATATAGCCAAAGCAATCATCGTCAGCAATGTGTTTTTCAGGTGGACTTTGCCAGAGCCTCATTAGACCTTTGGAGAGGACTAGTATACAACATCGAACCACTTTATTGTTTCTGTCACCTAAGCAAGCTAGGAGATACTCATAAGGGTGCCAGTCTAGGGAATAGGTCCATTAACAGATTAAGATCTTAATCATAAACATAAAGGAGTATTTCCCTCCTTTCTCATCATGCCACTACATCAGTATCACTCTAGGACAAAACATCTCGATACAGTATGAAGAGTCATATACCATGGATTCTAGTTAAGAAGCAGTTCTTGGGGAAAGCTAAACACAACACGCGTCATAAATGACATCAGTGGAGTTTGAAATGTAGCAACTATATCTAGAAATAACGTTAAACACAGCCAAACTCCCTGCCAGGTTAACACAAAACCTCACTTGAAAGGTTTGTTTTCCTTAGTTGTTACTGCCCCATACATTTTTTTTTATGTCAAAAACTTGAAATCTTCCAAGTCGCTACCAGCAGGTTAATGGATGAAAGATGTGTTAAGATCATACGGAAAAGCCTTTTGTCTTCTATTTTTTTTTTATTTTTATTTTTTGAACAACCTTACAAGATTTTAACAAAATAATATAAAATGTGTATAAAATGTGTAAATATTCTGGATATTGTAATTATCCCCAGGAGTGCCCCCCCCAATTACCCTCCCTTATCCCTCCCTTCCCTTTACCTTTATAGCTCTAAAAAAAAAGTATTAGATTATAAAGCATTACATCTTATCTGGATTTAACTCATGTTACTAGACCATCTTTCTCACTGTCCAGGGTCTAGTCCCCACCTCCACCTATGAGTGGAGACAATCGACCCTTAGATCTCTGGGTTAAGCTGATTTTACTCATCATGATCTCTTCCATAACCATCCATTTACCCTCGAAGGCTGCA